>PVIU01013156.1:0-57105 GCA_004026605.1 Ondatra zibethicus | reverse complement strand
TGAGTGGGAAGGCAATCTCCAATTAGAGGCTGGCAGCACAAGACCCACCTGGTACATAGAAATAGTACAAGGCTCACCACAAACAGATCAGTAAAGGCATGTCAGGAGAATGCAAGGAAAAGGAATCCATCGGGAATCACAGTATGATCTCACAGAAAAGGGCCGAAGTCAAGGCATAAGGCAGAATTCATCATGATGATCATGGTGATTCGAGAGCTCCCCCATAAGAATACGCAGACAATTTCTCAACTGTAGCTCCCTAAGTTTTCTCCTGATTTCTCTCATCTCCTCCATGAACATTTCCATATCATCTCCATCTCCACCCAACCCATCATTAATCTGCCTATTGGGTATGGCCCATCGAAAGTTAGGGGCAAGTCGGCGAGCCTGTCCTCTTCGGTTGTGGTTGTTTGCAGCAGGCTGGTGGCCATCACCTCCTCCCAAAGGGCGGTCTTCCTGTCCATTCTGCAGGGGCTGCTCCATTTCTTCGTTTTCCTGGTGGATATTTGCCATGGTGAGAGTTTGTTTTCTGGTTGTTATTCTTTGAACACAAGTAAGACAGGGCAAGGAAAGAAACTGAATGCTTGGTGCACTGACCAGCAATATTCCGAGATTAACAACAAAAGTTTTCATTATTATTTTATTATTTTTGCCACCTTAAGAGTCTCCAGGCAACCTCAAGGGAGCCTCCATTTTGAGCCCCTCCCCCCAGCTCTTTTCCCTCCTTCCTCCAAAGCCCACCATTTTTTATTTCCCAGGATCCTTTCCCTAAGCTCTGCAGGCACCAAAATGGAGGACAGAGATGGAGAATAGGGTGGGGTGGGAGCCCTCATTGGGGTCCCAGACAGGGCTTCCCGCACGCTCCTCCAGCCGCCCCCCTAGACACACACACACAGCCCATGAACCGACCTGGGCCTATCCCTTGCCGCGTAGACCTCCTCTCAATTGTCGCTGCCAGACGCACCGCCGCGACTCTCGGCTAGCAGACCTGCAGACGGGTGGGATGGGAGCGACTCAGCGCGTGGACCCCGCCCCCCGCCCATCCCCCTACCTGGCCGCCGACAATCTCCACCGGCCCGTCGCCTTCTCAGCTCTCCAGGGCTAGATCTAGCACTCTCCTAGGCCAGCCGGCCTAGCTGGCCCTTCCCCGAGACCCCCGCCATCCCCGCCATCAAGCAGGGGCGCCCCTTCCCGGGCGCAGCCACGGTTCTCTTTGCGGTGCACAAAGCCGCGGGGCCGCTGCACGGTCCTCCGGTGAGCTCCGTTGCATCCGGAGGCTGTCGCCCTCAGGGCTGCTGCATGCGGGCCCCTTACCTGCTCCGCTTGCCCAGGGCCCGATGCCAGCCCGCCGTGCGCAGAGCTGGTGGCCAGACGCGAGTGACGACTGCACCCAAGGCTGCGTCGTTCTGCAGCCCCGGGTCACGTGAGGGCCCCGCGTCACTGCCAAGCTCGCTCCCCAGCTCAGGAGGCCAGTGCGACAGGAGGCCCCGCCCCCACCTCCCCGCTGCGAGCGAGCACCTCAGGCCCCACCCGTCACTCATCCAGATCCTCGCCAATCTGAGGACCCACAAGTGGCATCACCGTCTGGAGGTTGGACTTCTCCCTTCCCTGTTTCCAGGGAGAGTCGGCACCATCCTCTCTCTCTCTCTCTCTCTCTCTCTCTCTCTCTCTCTCTCTCTCTCTCTTTCTTTCTCTCTCTAGCGAGGTCTTGGCTTCAGCCCTCTTTGAGATTCCTCTCCACCTTAGCCAAATGTTTTCCCCAGGACCTCTCCCCACAGACAACCTGAAGTGGAGAATGGGCTAGATTGTGCATACTTCTCTTTATTTCCTTAAATAAAATCAGCATGCTTCAGAAAATTCAAAATTACAAGGGTCACTCCTTTTTTGGAATGCTGGGGATAAATCCTCTAGCCTCATAATTGCTGGACAAGCTAGCTCTCTTCTGAGCTGTATTCCCAGACCGCTCCACCCCCTGCCACCACACACACTTTTGAAACTTAGAAAAAATGAGGACAACAGTGCCTGTGTATGTTGTTGGAGAGACACTTGAATTTTCAATCCTCCTGCGTCAGCCTCCCTTGTAGCTGAGGTTACAGGCCTGCACTACCAAGGCTGGTGACTTTTCAGCTGTGAAAGAAATGCTTCATTCTGCAGAAGGAAAAAAAAAAAAGCTTGTTTATGTTAACCTGTATGTATCACACAGAAAATATATTCTCTAGGTTTTGAATGGCTATTTTGAAACAGACTGCATTAGTCTGTTTTGACTTTTTTTATTTTAAGAGTAAGGGACTCTTGCTGAATACAGCTAATGCTTTAAAACTGACCTGGAATAGTTCCTTCAGTGAGAAATCATTGTTTTATAGGATTTTTTTTTTTTGTGAAAGGGTCTCACTATGTAGTCCTGGCTGGCCTGAAACTCACTATATCAAACAGGATGGCCTCAAACTTGGGGTGCTCTTTCCTGCCTCTGCCTCCTCCCTCTGCCTCCCAAGTGCTGGTATTATATGACATGTCTTTGAGTCCATAGTCCTCAAGAAAAAGAGCCATTTTAATTTCTTGCTTTCCTCTTCAAACCTTTCAAACTATTCTATAAATATTTAATGAACTGAAGAATAGAAAATATCTAGAAGTTACTCCCCAAACCTCCTACTCTGATGTGAATGTTTCAAAAAATATTATAAATAAGCAAAGGATGGATGATGAAGCAATTAAACTCACACTGAAACTCATCCTGAATGGAACTGTTTCTTCCACATTGAAATCACTGTTTTTATTTTTTGGTTATTTGCTTGTTTTGAGACAAAGTCTCGCTCTGCAGCCAAGACAGGCCCAGGGATGGAAAAAAAAAAAGATCGCAGCTAGACGATAGATTTTTAGAAACATAGCATTGTTATTTACAATTTATTAACTGTTCATTATGAAAGCAAGAAGTTGCCTCTAGTTTGGGCCTCAAATGTCTGTACTGTCTCCTCCCCTGATAAATGATGTGGGATACTGGAGAAGTAAAGTGTGAATGCTTGGTGTGTTAGGGATTGGGAGCTATATATCACTTATAAAATTATGACTTTGGAGACGTTAGCATATAGTTCCAAAATCTCAAATTGCAAAATCATAACTAGTAATTGCTTTTTGAAGCAATGCTAGTGATTTCTGAACTCTCTCTCACACTTCCTTTTTAAAAACAAAAAAGTTTTGCCAGGTAGTGGTAGTGCATACCTTTAATGCCGGCACTCAGGAGGCAGAGGCAGGCGGACCTCCATGAGTTTGAGGCCACCCTGGTCTACAAAGCGAGTTCCAGGACAAGCTCCAATGTTACAGAGAAACCCTGTCTCAAAAAAAAAAAGTTTAGACAAACTGATCAATTTGAACAATGAATGATTCCCAAACCAGAAAGCCCATAGCTAGAGCAGGTTCAAAGATGCTGTTCCTCAACATGGCATGCCTCATGTTTTGGACAGAAAATGGAAATGTACAGAAAACAGAGCTGAGGTAGAGAGACAGCTTGATTGATTACTGCTTGTTTTGTTTTGTTTTTTAAGCATAGTGCCCTGGTGAATTTTTTTTGTCACGTTGATACAAACCAGAGTCACCTGGAAAGAGAGACCCTCAATTTAAGAATTGCCTCCATCAAATTGGACTGTAGGCAAACCTGTGGTCCTTTTCTTGTTTAATGATTGGTGTTCAAGGACTAACAGCCAGTTGAGAGCAGTGTCACCCCTGGGCAGGCAGTCCTAGGTTATATAAGAAAGCAGATGAGAACATCAAGGAAAGCAAGTCAGTAAACAGCACTCTCCCATGGTCTCGCCTTCGGTTCTTGCCTTGGCTTAGCTCAGTGGTGGGTGATAACCTGAGTCAAATAAACCAGTTACTCCCCCGAGCTGCTTTGATTCATGATGTTTAGCCACAGCAACAAAACACAAATGGGAACACAGGGTTAGAACACTTCCTCCCCAGCTATTGACTGAAGGTGGAGTGCTGTGCACAGTTGAGATGCAGCTATTTGTTAGGCTTGCATTAACTTTTTATCTTAAGTTACCTTGCAGTTTCTTGTGTAATTGGTCTAGTATAGAGCCATGTTTAGGCCAAATTTTGCTTGATTTAACATCATACAGACTGCCATGTTAATGATACTGACTGAAAGGATGCGGAATAGAAGCATGAACTGGGATATCAGACGAATCTGGGTTCAGATTCCGTCTGCTAAGTAATGAGGTATACCTCCAAGTCAATTTCTTGGCTGTGTTTCATGCGCCCATAGTGAAATAGGATTGTTAACAGAATATGGTTACACATAATAAGAATTCACAGAGCCTACCAAATTGCCGATAAAATTGACTCCTTATTTTTTACTACCATTAAGTTGTTTTTACAATATTTTAAGAGTATCAGTTTGTGATGCTTTCCTTAGCTATATTAACTTGTGAAATCCATATGTCTACTTGGCATACTTAGTGATTCACCAATTTTTTGTACAAAGTAGGTGAATATTTGCTGAAAGAATGCATCCATATTTAAGCTAATTGTTGTTGATGATATTGTTCTGAAGGCTATAGTGTAAAGTAGAAAAAATTTAATGAATTACATTGAAAGAATTCCCTGAAAGTAGATAAATCATGTGGCATAACCATTTAATATGGTGTTTATCAAGTGGATTTTTATTTCTTTCAGTGGGTGCATGGTTGAACATTGCCCTTTTGATCCATCCTGGATAAGTCTTTTGTTTGCAGCCACCTAATTGTCTTGAGCAAAAACTTACATATGTATATACTTTCAAATCAAATTTTATATAGGAGACTGGTTACAATAAAGTAACGGATTTTTTTCATTTTTCTTTTTTTCTTTTTCTTTCTTTCTTTCTTTCTTCTTTCTTTCTTTCTTTCTTTCTTTCTTTCTTTCTTTCTTTCTTTCTTTCTTTCTTTCTTTCTTTTGGTTTTTCAAGACAAGGTTTCTGTGTGTGACAGAAAGAAAACTGAAGGGTCAGTATTGTTTTTCTAACAAGATTTCCAATTCTGAAAAGATAAGAAAAAGAAATACCTCCCTGCTGGCAGGGTCCAAAGTTGAAGTTGAGGAAACAAAGTTTGAGATACAGAGTTTGCAAAGCAGGCCAAAAAGGCATACATAGTATAGTAATGTCAATGTGAAAGTTACAAGTAAGAGACTGCCCAGTCTCCAGAGATGCCAGCAAAACCTAACGCAGTAATGGAGCAAAGAGAGCTGCTCTGGTGTGAGTTCTTGTCATTGGAATATATAGGATCTAACTTGAATCTCAATAGTGATGAGTTACGTGGGAGTATCACTTACATGGGAGATTAATTACATGGGCATCATCCTAGATATTTAGATGAAGAGGTTTATTTTATTTTGTGTTTCTGATTGGTGGAGACTGAACCTAGTGCCTTAAACAAGCTGGGTGAGTACTCTGTCACTGAAGTGCGTTCCCAGAACTAAGACTTGTCTTTTTATTCCTCTTCTGCAAGCTCTCACACCACTAAACCAAACACACGGAAGGAGACCTGTTAGGCAACAGAACACCTTGGTCCCACACATTCCATACCCAGAAGTCATGTTCCAAAGGTCCTGAAGTGGTTAAGAGGACTCTGAAAAGAAAGTGTGGTTGATTGCTCAAAACAAAAAGAGGCCAATAGGCAACTGTCTGACTGAGCCTATTTTAATAACTATAGTCAGGTAAAAGTGGAAGAGCAAGACTAATATACAGTTAAGGCCACACCCCCTGGGAAAACAGTGGTGAAAGCATATTATTGATTCGCTGTTTTTTGT
Organism: Ondatra zibethicus; assembly: GCA_004026605.1. Classification (NCBI taxonomy): domain Eukaryota; kingdom Metazoa; phylum Chordata; class Mammalia; order Rodentia; family Cricetidae; genus Ondatra; species Ondatra zibethicus. The sequence goes on along the minus strand of PVIU01013156.1, from coordinate 51,327 downwards.
TTGTTTGTTTGTTTTTGTGATTTCACCTGTACTTGTTAAGATCCTTCAATCACATTCTTGAGCCTTCAGGCTAATTAATATCCAGTCAGAGGAAGCTTCTTTTTGCTGAAATCTCATGGTATTTTTTTTCCACTACTGGAGGTTGAATCCATGCATGTCTGCTAGACAAGGGCACTACCCTTTGAGATATATCCTGTCTTTGTCTGTTTGCTTGTTTGTTTTTGAGACAATCATCCACTACGGAATTCACACATATTTGACTGGCGTGCACAGTTGGACTTTGTTAATTGCTCTGTTTTCTTCTCATTATGTTCTCCTGATTGAATGTTAGGCTTGGGCTAAGGCTCTGAGCACTGGCGGGCTCTGTGGGTATGAGTATTCCTGTTCTTGTTTAGATATTTCTCTGTAGTTTCCTGGTGCTCATTGCTGCACTCTGCTTGCGCTTTTCTCTTTTCATCAACATTGAAACATTACAAACTGAAACTGGGTGTCAAGAATATAGGAAAGCATGCTTCCCTTAGGCTTCCCATAAGGTATGCCCATTATAAAGTTGATGCCAAGACTTACAGAATAAAAAATGGACCTAATGAAAGTTTGCAAGTATCTCTGAAAGAGTTTGGATAGTTTGAAAGATGTTTAATTGAATAATATTGTCTGAAATAATGGGGGAAAAGAGCTATTGAACTTGGATATCTGAAAGTAAAAACAACAAATATCCAACTTATCATCATCTCTTGGAGAGTAGCAGTAGGATATTATTTTATTTCAAGGACTACAGAAGATTCATACATTGTGACAAGGTCATCTTATAGTCTACTTACAGCAATTTAGGAACTTGCTATAGGAAGAGATCATCTCCATGTAGTTTCCTAAAGTGCTAAATTCTATCTATATATGTGTGTGTATTCATATATATATATTTCTTTGACCCATCAAGCCTGTGGTAGTAATGTTCCTCCTTCCCCTTGAACCCTGGGATGAATTCAGTGGCATACCAGAGAACTCATGCAGAGACTAGGGATGTGGCTCAGTGGCAGAGCACTTGTCAACATTCATAAAACTCTGTGTTCACTTAAAAAATAGAAAATTCATACATAAATATCTACGAAGTCACTTTCTTTCTACTATCCAAGCTTAGCTATCCCCATGTAAGTTCTGTTGCTAATATCTAAGGTAACAAAGAACACCAGTTCTATCTTAAAGGATATAAAAAATTTTGAGAGAAGTATTTGAGCCACAAGCACTATGATTTGAATGATAAGTCATCCAATGATATGTAAAAGTCCTCATCCCTGTTGCCCGTGAATGTGACTGTATTTGGAAAAATCATTTTTTAGGTATAATTTGAGATGGTGCCATCTACAAAGATCTTAATCCAGTGTGACTAATGTTCAGCAGATGAAAACACAGAGTAAGGACGGAGGTAAAGACTGGAGAAAGGCAGTTTCAAGCCAAAAAATGGCAACAATTGGCAGTCACAACCAGAAATTAGGAAAATGCAAAGAAAGATCCACCTGGATTTAGATTCCCTGAGGAAGTATAATTCTCTTTGATTTTGGAGTTTGATTATCCAGAACTCTGAGAGTACACACATTTCTATTGTTTTAAGCCACTTGGGGGGCTTTGCTCTAGAAACCTTGTGAAACTAATAATATATGAATGAAAAAGAAAGGTACCATCAATTATATTTAAAGGAATGATGCACATACCAAATACAACGAGCAGTGAATGAAGGACAAGGCACAATGCCTATAATACTAGCACTTGAAAGGCAGGGGCAGGAGAACTGCTCCAAGTTTGAGGCAACCCTGGTCAACACATAAAAATTGTGACCCACCCAGGCCTTCATAATAGGATACTTTCTCATCGCAAAAGAAAATAGACACAGAGAGACTAGGTTTTTTGGAAGACAAGAAGTAGTTTTGGGGTTTTTCATATGACTAAGTAGTAATCTTTTTATTATCTTAAACAACTAAGAGCTGAGGAGTTATCATATGCTGGCCATGCTCTTAAGCAACAGAGAGCAGAAGGCATAGATAGGCCCGCACATTCAAAGAACTTCTATTATGATGGGTGCAAATAGAAAACAAACAGGTAAGCAAATGAATAGGATAAATTTAGATAGTTATAAGGTCTAAGGAAAGAGAACAGAGAGTTGAAATATAGGGTAACTAGAGGAAAGAAGCTAAGAGCACACTGGGCTTTCTCAGAAATACTAGTTACTGCACTTTAAAAAAAATGACTCCTAGGGTACTGATTAAGGTAGAGAACAAAGCCCCCAAATGTTAACAATTTTTTGCCTGTCAAAGTCCAAAATTATGCAAGATAAATGATAGTTATCTGAAGTCATACCTGTGGGGCCCTTAACCTTGAGCAGCATCTTTACGGGCAGCCATAGGAAGCTGAAGGACAATTCCCGAGACATAATATAGGACATGTCTCTTACAGTGCCCTCCCTCTTTGTAGAGTGACGGAGCCTGTTACTTTCAAACTCCACGAAGGACAGTTCTTTCCCAGTGCCTTGGTTCCCTGCAGATTGTGTTCAACATTTTCCCTGGGTTCTCTCGAGGCCACCACTTGTAATCCGCTTGAGGAAATAGATCATTCCCCAGGACCAATGCTATTATATTGACCAGGTTTGTTCCATTACCTGTATCTTTCCCCCTGGGCCTTTTGGTTGTCTCTGTTTTAGCTGTGTTGTTAAGAAGAGCAAAAATCAAATTTAAAAGGTAACCTGGAGTGCCACTTTCCTCCTAGTGTCTGGAACACATGGAGTGAGGGATGAAATAAGCAACTAGCAATATCTGACCTTGGGATTTTTTCTCTAATTATAGTAAATTTGACCATATGCATACCGTCTTTAAGTTTTTAAAGTTCCACATATCATAAACTTCTTAGAATTTATTTAATCAGAGCTCCTATAACATGTTTAAGTCTTTTAGTTTAAACTTTAAAAGAAAAACATGAGGAGGGTCAGAGGCCAACTTGCAAAAGTCCCTGCTCTCCTTCCCCATTGTGAGTTCAGAGATTAAGCACGGGCCTTCCAGCATGGCAAAGAGCACCTTTCTCAGATGAGCCATCTTCCTGGTCTTTACTCTCAACTTTAAAAAAAAATACATATTTTACTTTATGACAAAACTATCTAAAACCTACTCTTGTCTGAAAGCATTTGCATTTTTCTTTAATCTCCTTTTACTAAATATATCTTACGTATGGTTCCAGTCCTTAGACCCCCCACAAGCCTAGCACCACAGATGAGTGTATGGTTGCACTGGAAAGCAGGAATAATCATAGTAATCATCTCCTGAAAACCAGTCCATCCACCTAAGCAACAGGGACTTCTTGAAGCATTTTCTGGAACCCGAATTAAGACTGTTATCAACCTAGATAACAGCAAACCAGAACTGCCTAATTATGTATACCACTTGCTTTTGTTTTAAAATTTTAATTTAGGATTCTTTTTAATACCCCCAACAATAGACCTGGGGCCACATTGATTGCACATTCTCTCTGTCCCTGGCAATTACTCTTCTCTTTAACTGGTATCTAGGGACAGGTGATCAAGTGTAATTGGTTGGACCTAGTAGAGCTTTTCTTTTAACCTTTAAACTCTTGTTACGTTATGACCTGAAAGGAAGTTGGGATAACTTTATGATTTCAATTTACATGAGCACTCATTTAATATCAAATAAATAGTATTAAAACGCAAGCGTGACAATGCATACATGGTCATGCATAAAGACAGTTTTTAAAGACTAAATTATTTTAGCTTTAATTTTGAGATATCACTAGTCAGTTTCAAGTTGTCATTTATCTATTTTTTTTATTTTATACCACTGCGCAATTCTTCATCCCAAACTATGATATGACATTTCTTAAGAACATGATAGAGAGCTTACATCTTAAGACAGAGTTTAACTTGATCACTAGTAAGGCTCAGTAGATACACAATAAAACCATAAAGGTCAAAACATGAACCTAGTCATTCAGATCTAAAGCAATATCGTTTCTATTTTAAGAACTAAATAGCAGAAGGGAAATTATTTTACAGACAAAAATGCCTTTCTCTGTATCGTTTGAGGCCAAAGCCTTTTACTTTCTAATTTACACTGAAGCCAAAGTATATTTTGGGGGCTTGCTTGGGTATCTCAAAGAAAGAAATAAAAGATGTATAGGTTTCTGGATGAGGAATAATCCAGCCCTACAGTGCAAATCTCTGGAATATATCACTGCCTGGATCTGACAGTGCTAACCCATCCAGTGACAGCCATTGGCTGAAAATTTGGTCCTCACTTGTGCTCTGGTAGTTACTTTTCTCTCTAGGCCTCCGTAGAGGGATTTCTTTTCTTTTTCTTTCTTTCTTTGTTTTTTAACTGATTTTTATTGAGCTCTACATTTTTCTCTGCACCCCTCCCTGCCTCTCCCCTCCCCTTCAACCCTCTCCCATGGTCCCCATGCTCCCAATTTACGCAGGAGATCTTGTCTTTATCTCCTTCCCATGGAGATTTCTTTCATGGTTTGGAAACTACTGTCCCATCTCATGCAAAGTTTGAAGAAATAGACATGCACAGTGCCTGGGATCTCAATCTCTCACAAAATGAAAACATATGGAGCCTGAATTCACCTATGTTGGCTTTGAACTGTTTGGACAGTACTGAGGGGAAAGCTGTTAGACTTCTTCCTTATTTAAGCTGAGGACTGGTAAGACTGCATTCAGGAGGCAGCATTCCCTTTGCCTAAGGCAGTCTTCTTCACAGAGAGTACCTAATATAGGAAAAACAGCCAGCACCTTTAGGAGACAGCTGAAGGAAAGAAAATAGCGCCTGTAGAATTTCGAGACTTGCAAAGTAGTGAGTGGTCTTTTCTACTGTGTTTTGCACCTGGCATATGAGACTTTGAGGAGTAGCTTTTCCCACGTGTTTTATTCAGGCTTGTCTTCAATATTTACGGGAGTGTGAGGGCCCCAAGACTCTCGATGATCTACTCTCATGACTGTTCCAGACAGAACCAACAAAGCTCCTTTTTAACCTAGGCAAGGGTATGGATGTGTCTAAGGGATTTCTAAAGTTTGAGTCTATAGCATTCTGGATTTCTGACCAGAACAACAACAGCCATGAAACAAAGATAACATGGAAGCCGTGCTTAACTGATGAGCAGATGGGCTAAGTGACAGCCGGGAATATTCATGAATAACGTTTCAGATGGCTCATATACTCGGGCCCCATGATATCAGCAGTAAAGGGAAGGAAACACGATACCACACTGCCACCTCATTAAGTCTAAGAAGTTTTTCTAAACTTTTAGGGACTTCAACTTGGCAATTTTTTCCCTTTCTTTCTTTTTGGTAAGTAAAATTATAAAGGGGTCCAGGAGGCACCTTTTTTGTTTAATTTTTGTTTGTTTGTTTGTTGTTGTTGTTGTTGTTTTGCTTTTCAAGACACGGTTTCTCTGTGTCACTGCTCTAGCTGTCCTGGAACTTGCTTTGTAGACCAGGCTGCTCTCACAGGCTGCTCTGCCTCCCAAGCGCTGAGATTAAAGGCATGAGCCACCACACCTGGCCAGAGGGTACCTTTAGTGGAATTAAAAATTAATAAAATAATACCAGAAGGGAGCCAAAGAAATGGATAAAGGCACTTGCTTACAAGCCTGATGACTGAGTTGAATCCCTGGAGCCTACATGGTGGTCAGTGAGAATCAATTCTTCTAAGTTGTGCTCTGACCTCCACATGTGCTCCATTGCATGTGTGTGCACGCGCGAGCGCACACACACACAAACACACACAGACACACACCAAACAAAGGTGAATCAGGCTAATGGCTCAGCTACTAAGAGCAAGAATTGCAGAGGACCAAAGTGGGATTCTGATCACCCATGTCTGGCCTGTTTCTGGGGATTCCGATGCCCTCTTCTGGACTCAGAGGGCACTACACTTATGTGTGCACCACCATTATACACATAATTAAAAATATAATCTTAAAAAAATTGCAAGCACATACAAATCAGGACCAACTAAAGTTTAACATGTGAATTCTGGTGAAAATCCTAAAAAAATTACGGACTTTGTATCTGGGAACAGAGGAAGGCCATAAACAGTTGTTAATTATGCTGGAATTCTGGTTTATGTGCTGACAAAAAACTTCAACTGGATGACTTTTCCCCATTTCCCAGTCCCCCAAATTTTCCTTGTCTTTCCATCATGCTTCAGTAGCCTTTGAAACTGCACATGCACAATATGTTATACGTGCACACCGTGCAAATTTTTACATAAGAATGTCAGATATTAATATTTCCCTAAATGTGAAGCATTTACAATGAGCTCATCCAGAAAAATTCACATTTAAAAATTACTTTCTACAAACCATGTCAATTGCCCTATTTATTTGCATGTGTGGAGATCAACTGACAGCTTGAAGGAACTGGTTCTTAAGCGGTTTTAGCTGCTGAGCCGTCTCACCGGCCCCATAAAGTCACAATTTTTAAAACAAGCTTTTCAATTGGACTGCGATGTTGGAAGGACTGTTTGACGGTTCTGATGCTTGGTGAGACCCTGCATCCAGTGGACCCTATTAGTTTGTGTTTTGTAACTAGCAAGGTGAGTTTTGTAGATAGCACGGTGAGAAGTACCATATATGTGAGTGAAGGCTGATCAGCGAGACTGTGGCTGATTTGGAGAGCACATGTCCCATGAAAATGAGACAGTTTCTGCCTGAAATTCAGGCCAGGGTTGTGAAACATCCAAATGGAGATATCAGAAATGTAAAAGTTTATATGAAATTCATTCTTTAAAAAGAGTTACAAATTTGTAACTATGAGTTGATTTCCTTACCTTTTCATATACTTCTTCAACTCTATTTCTTTGAGGCTATCTTGCTACATAGGGCAGGCTGGCCTCATACTCATGATCATACCATGTCAGCTGCCCCAAACTCTCTCTTGTTGATTTAGTTATAAATAGGTGTCATGATTGTGACGTGTGTGTGGTGATTTGAATGAGATGTCCCCCATAAGTCTCAGGCATTTGAATGCTTGGTTCCTAGTGGTGGCTGTTGGGGGGAGGAGGGTAGGAGGTGTGATCTTGCTGGAGAAAGTCTGTTACTGGGGGTGGGCTTTAGGGTTTCAAAAGACTTAGGTCATTTCAAGTTGGCTCTCTCTGCTTCCTGTTTGTGGATTAATATGTGAGCTTTCAACTGCTGAATCTGCCCCATGCCTGACTGCCTATCTGCTGCACTGCCATGATCCCAGCTATGATGGTCATTAACTCCTATTCCTCTTATAAGCTCCCAATAAACCTTTCCTTCTGTAAGTTGCCTTGGTCATGGTGCTTTATCACAGCAATAGGAAAGCAACTAATACAGTGCTATTGCTTGCAGAATGACAGGTGACTCTACCAGTGACCTACTGATGGTAACAAACCACCTCAGAATTCACTGGTGTGCGTGCGTGCGTGCAAGCATACACGCATGCACAGTCAGTGATTCTGTGGTCAAGTAGTCAGAAATAATACAGTAACCATAGAGTGAATAGTTCACTTTAGACTAACTTGAAAGTCCATAGATGACACAAATATCCTGATGCTGGAAGTAAGCTAGCCAAGAGACAGAATTCACGTGTAGCATATCCAACATGGTTATCTTAGGGTTTCAATAGCAAAACTCTCCTGTGTGTAAGTTGGAAGTTATGTGGCCTTTTATGATCTGGCCTTGGAAGTCCCACTGTGTTCAATCAATAAAAGCAGTGACAAGACCTCTTCCAAGATTCAAGTAGATGGAATTTAAATGTCACCTCATTCAAGAGAAGTGTTCAATAATTCTAGCCATGTTCACAAGCTGTCATGCCCCTTACTGTTAGAAACCTCTTACAGTCCATTTCTCGACCTCCTGCTAGGCAATAGTCAATATGTTAGTAACACATGTTGGAGTATAATGGTTAGGTGCAAATCACATTTACTATGACCTAGAAGAAAATCACAACTTTGCTCCATTGATGTTATCGGTCCATGAAGGATTTCTAAAGCATTTATAAATAATTAGCATAGCCACAAATACTCACTTGTCTACTGATTGGAAACTAATGTGTAAAGTCACTGCGGTGGGCTTGGAAAGGAGAGTAAAATAAACCATGAGTTGAAAAAAAAAATTAGTGGATCTATCATTTTTAAATGAACACTGGGTTTTATAGCACTCTTTCCTGGGCTTTCACCTAGTTTTAGATTGGTAGAGTAGGAAATTATGGTCTAGAGTCTCATTCCTTCGCAGACAATGTATTATGAAAAACAGAATAACCTTAGAAATAATCTAGTCTCAGGGCTTTACTTTACAAATTGAAAAACAGAGACCCAGGCAAATGCTCAGGTTGTCAAATAGAGTAATGGCAGGGCAAGGGAGATGGATCAGCAGGGAGAAATGTTTGCTATGCAAGCCTGACTATCTGAATTTGATCCCTGAAATCCACAGAACTCACGTAAAAAGATTTGTAAACCTAGCACCCCTATGGAGGAGGCAGAGACAGAAACACACAGTAAAGCGGCAGAAACAAAGGAGTCACTGCCTCTGGGTTTGATATCTAGAATCACAAAAAATACCACTACTTAAAAAGGTCTTATAAAAGAGGATATACAGGAGCTGGGGAGATGCCACAATGATTAAGAGCACCGGCTGTTCTTCCAGAGAACCTGGGTTCAATTTCCAACACACACATGGCATTTCATAACTGTCAGGCAAAACACCAGTGCACATAAAATAAAACAGCATATTCAAGTTAACCTATTTTTCTTACACATAAAGAGCAATGAAAAATAAGAGCTAAGAACATGTTACTATGTGTGAAGTATTATTGTATGTACCTTGATGGTTACATATTATCCTTTGCAGTCCTCGAAAGTAGGTGCTAATGGTACCCTCCATTTTACAAACAAAAGAATCGCATAATGGCAAAGCTAAGCAACAGATAAGAAGGAACAAAATAGGAATTCAAGTTCCTGAAGTCTAGTTCCTAATCTATATTCTTAAACCACCACTCTGTTTTTCTTTTAGCAAGTTCCAAGCTATATAATGTATTCATTCCTGTATTAATTAAACACTTATAATTTGATGACATTTGAGCTCTTTTTGTGCTAGTGCCACATGCCCACATTTATCATTCATTTTCAGTACTTAACTTAGAGTTTTAAAGAGGGGTGTGTGTGTGTGTGTGTGTGTGTGTGTGTGTGTGTGTGTGAGAGAGAGAGAGAGAGAGAGAGAGAGAGAGAGAGAGAGAGAGAAAGAGCGTGTGCGTGTGTGTGTGTGTCTATTATGCACATGCAGGCAGGTACCCACAGGGTCAGAAGAGGGCATTGGATCCCCTGAATCTGGATTTTACAGTCATTTGTGAGCTGCATGATGTAAGTGCTAGGAACTTGACTCTGGTTCTCTAGAAGAGCAATGAGCACTCCTAACTGCTGAACCATCTCTCCAGCCCCTAATTTAGAGTTTTAATACCCTGGACATAGCTCTTTGCTAAAATTATACATTCAGATCAATTACTCTATGTTTTATGTTATGTGTCTGGTAAGACAGTGGAAATATGAAAAGGGTGAGGAAAATGTGGCATTCATAAGTACATGGAGACTAATTAATGTGAGACAGTAGATACTGAGTCTGGTATGTACTGGGCCCCAGAGCAAGAATACCTAACCTATATGCTATCGACATCTTCTTGGGACAAGTAATATCTAGGAGATATTATTAGCATGGAAACATAAGTAGCTTTGAGGTCTTTCTCGTTCGTAAAGCTAGTAAAGACTCTAAAATCAAACTGGAGCAAAATGCCCAAATATCTCAAACCTGTTCAGATAGTATTAATGACATATATCAATAAAGAATCATGAATTTGACAAATTTGAGAAAAAATTCGTAAAATAGGGGGAAATCTGTGACATGTGATCTATACCTTTCTCCAGCAAAATCCCTAGCTCGGTTGTGTGTGGAAGGATGAGGCATAAACAGCACTCTACCAGGCAATTGAAAACAAGCCCCTTTCAACTCCAAGACTGGAGCTTTCTTCTTGGGGAGGAAAGGCTGTCTGCATTGCTCAAGATGGCAGTGCTGACCCTTGACTAAGATGAATGCTGAGTGAGTGCAATCCAAAGGTAGGAATTCCATCTGGCCCCTAAACCAATTAGAAAGTGCAGGCTGTCTCTTGGATGTGGAAGCACAGAAAATGCTGGGGCCCTGCTTATCCTTTCCTTGTTTTAAAGGCATGGTTCCCCAGAATTATCAATGTGGAAGGAAAGTTCTCCAGCTGTGGTGCATCTCTTATAACAGTTCTACTGGCTGTTTCAGTCTTGTCAAAATAGAAAAACATCTTCATTGTGAAGAGATGGAATGCTGTAGGTCAAGGAACAAAATCACCTTGGTTATCTTTGTCCCTTTAATGGCCACTTATTGTCAGTTTCTGCGTCTGTTTTAACACCCTCCTGCCCATTAGGTAAAGCTCTTGGAATGTTATCAGGGAGCTAAGTAGACATCTAGTCTCCACTAAGCCTAAATGTAAGACAGCTAAGAATGCTGGGAGATAACATCTGAAGTCAACGTGTTTGTTGAACGTGTTCATTTCAAACATTTTTCTTGTGCTTTAGCTATGAAAGTGCATATAACCTCTTTCACTTTGGAACATGTCATTTAAATTAATTTCAATCCATGTTTCTGGACCATTGTCATGCATATTTGGCCAAGAATAAGCTATTTTCTTACATCCCTTTAAAGTAAGGTGTTATTTTACATTGGCAGAGGTAAGCTGAGAGGACTACATCTCCGGGAAGAATACACATTTTAGAATAGGAATGTTGCCCAGAAAGCAAATTGCTATGCTCCTTGTCCCCAGATCCACAGCCCTTGATGAGACATTTCACCCTTGGAGATATACAAGCCATAAACCTAGTTTATTTTCAACTGGAGAAATTCAAGTCGTTTCCCCCAAGTTGTGGTGGGAGTGATTGGGAAGTAATTAGATAAATTTGGTCAAAGTAGTTTACTATTGTTTGGCTAGACTGTTGAAGAAAGCAAAGGAGATGACTGAGAGGAAGCTTCCTATGGTCAAAGCAAACTAGCAACACTGACCTTCACCTAGACATGGTGGCACACGCCTGTAGTCCAAGCACTCAGAAGGCTGATGCAGAAATAATTCTATTTTCTGGAAAACTTGGTCTACAAATCAATATCCTGACTCAAAATAAAGCAAAATGAACTAAAGCCTCTAACCTTGGGATCTATTCTTTTATGAGAGGCCATATTTTACTAGTTTTCAGAGCAATTGATAACCAAGGGAGGATTCTAAAATGAGCGTGGTTAGTGAAGAAGTAAGAAAGTCTTATTAAAAGCCATTATCATTAAGGTGATACTACCAGGCTGGGGAAATGGCTCAGTTGGTAAAGTGCTTGCTCCTTAAACATAAAACGTGAGTTTACTCTCCAGCACCCACATAAGAGCCCCACACTTGTCTGTAACTCCAGTGCTGTGAGTAGGGACAGTGCTGGCGTTTACAAGCATGTGCTACCAAGCGCAGCTTTTGCGTAGGTTTAGGGGATCAAACTGCTGAAAGTGTCTTCCAAAGAAGCTGAGCCAGGCTGCATTCCTACTAGCAATTATTGAGAGCTCCTATTGCTGCATATCTTTGCCAGTGCACACATCCAAAAAGTGGACAAAGCATATAATAGAATAATGGCATTTGGCAATAAAGAGAAATGAGGTACTGATAGAAACATTGACTATGGATACTAATGTATGTGGATTAATTGTCAGAATGTTAGGATAAATAAGCCACAGGAGACCATATTTTGCACATCTAAGAAACTGTACAGATAGAAGGTATATTAAGTTTTGCTTAGGACTAGGAGGATAGGGACTTAGGTATGTCATTCTGCTTCTGTTGAATCTGTAGAAATGTACAGAAATCAATCACAGTGGTGGTAGCACAGGACCGCGAATATACTTAAAATCATTGGACTGCATTCTTTGAGTGAATTGATGGATATTCAAATTATATTCCACTATATCCTATATTAGTTACAGTTTCTATTGCTGTGATAAAACACCATGAGCCAAAGAAACTTGGGAGATAAAGGTGTGTTTCGGCTTACAGTTCCACATCACAGTCCATCGCTAAGGATAGTCAGGGCAGGAACTCGAACAGGAGAGAGGCAGTGATGCAGAGGCCATGGAGGGCTGTTGCTTACTGGCTTGCTCCTCATGGCCTGCTCAGCCTGCTTTCTTATAGCATCCAGGACTACCAGCCCAGGGGTGACCCCACCCATAGTGATCTGGATTCTCTCACATCAATCATCAATGAAGAAAATGAACCACAGGCTTGACCACAGGTCAATCTAGATGGCGGCCATTTTCTCAACTGAGAATACCTCTTCCTAGACAACTTTAGCTCTATCAAGGTGACATAAAGTAGCCAGCACACTTCCCAAAGGTATTATATAGAAAGATGCTATCTAACAAGAAGGAAAATGTACCTTGTGATAGATAGATGGATAGATAGGTAGGTAGGTAGATAGATAGATAGATAGATAGATAGATAGATAGATAGATAGATAGATAGATAGGCAGGCATTATCCAGACTAAGTATATAATGGCTTGATTGAGAGATTTTTGTTAGTGAACCACACCTAATTTACCTGCACAGTAACTGAAACTGAGTTTTTTCAAAAGAGAATGAATTTTTCACATGTTGCTTAAGTGTTGGGTAAGACAGCTAAGTCTCAAATCTACTTTCTTGATAGGGTTTAGTATCAGGTAGAGTTAAGACTTGAAGAAATGTGATTAGAATTTTAAAGTAATCAGCAGGATGGAAAAGCATACTCAGTCTTCATGGCTCTTCAAGGGATTTATGGTCAGAAAATGATGCTGGACTTTTCAACCTCCTGACAGTCAAAGTTACCTAGTAGACATCTCCACGGGCACAAGTGAAGAGTTGATGGTCTCTACAAAAGTGATCTTCAAGTCCCTGAAAAGTAACCTAGGCAACCGTTATACTTGAGACCCACACGCCAGAGGTGTGGTGAACAGTAAAGCTAGTGGGAGACTCATATGAGGCTCAGCTGCTCGACCTCCAGAATTAGTGATTTCTAAAAGAAAGCAATTTGGGACTGGAGGAAGAGGCTCAGTGATGTCATAGAAGTAAAAGGTGGAAAACGCTGTTTAATGTAAGGAGAGAAGGTCAGGTTTGGCTCTTTGTTTTGTTTGGAGAATGTGCTGGTAATTATCAAAGTTAGGATTCTGTCCTTCTACGCTGTCTTGGAGCCATAGGACTTCTTTTGATGGCTAAATTCTTAACAGTTGTTACTATGTCCTTGAGATATGAGTTTTAGATGCAAAGAAACATATTTGCAACTGTAAACCCTTCTTTGATAAACACTCAGAAGATGACTGTGGCCTATCAAGGGGATAGGTTTTAGTTTTAGGGAGGACAAAGTGCAGGAACCAAGACCAGGAATTTAAAGAACAAAGACCTTGGGGAAACTGAAAAGAATTTATTCGGCACAGCGCTGCTGTTACTATTTATTAAACGCCAGCTGTTTGGAGGCAGTTAGTAAGAGCGAGGGCTTTGGGGCTGGGAAGATATTCCAGCAGTAAAATAGATGCTGCGTGAGCCTGAGAATGGGAGTTCCAAGCACAGAGCTCACATAAAAGTCAGGTGTGCCAGGGAGGCGGAAACAGGAGGCTCTCTAGGGCTTGCTGGCCAGCCAGCCTAGCCTACTTGATGTGTTCCAGGCCAATGATGCCCCAGGAGCAACAGCCAAGATTGACCTCTGGCGTGGGCACGTATATGAGTGCACATCCAGCTGCATGGACACACATACACGCGCACACACACACACACACACACACACACACACGAGTAAATATTTTGACCTTAGGCACACATTTCATTTAACAGCTTTGTGAACTTGGCTAAACCTCACATTCCATTGGTAGATTAATGTTGTGACATCTGGAAAAGAACTCAGAGTTCACATAAGTGAGTGACTCTATGTAAGTCCAAGCAATAACTTGAGTTCTGTAGTGCAAGGGCAATAGAATTTCCTATTAGAAAATTCTAAAAAAAAAATTATTATTTCCTAAACCACCAGAGGGCAAGTAGAGGCCTGGTAAAACACCACACTGCCCCTTAAAAAGAAATGACCCTTCCTTTTAGCAACCTAAGGGACATCGTCTTAGTGTCTGTGGGTGCGTACGTCTACTAGTCTATACCTTCTCTCCACCACCACCCCCAGTTTGTGCAGAGGTTTATTTAGCAAAGCTGCCTAGCAAATAGTAGTCCACAAAGAGATTGGAGCAGCCTGGTGGGTTTTCCCTTGTGATTTTAAAGAAATTTTATAAATATTTATGAAGTACATATTACAGCTTCTAGGTCTTTTAGACCCAAGCAAAGATTGCTCTAGGGAAGCCCTGCCCCCATAGCTCCAGTCACCAGCAGCAGAAAGCCCAGCCCCCCCACGGTGGGGTAGGTGTCCAAGGCACTTGAATTGTAGTCACACATTAATCAGCCCTGTCCCTCCTCTTATCTCGGTCAGCTTGACTATCTCACACCCAGCCCGCAGCCCTTTTATTTCTCACCCGCGGTGATCCTGGTGCAGCCGTTTAACACTAGCATTCATTTAAACTTCCACAGTGCTTTCTCCACAGTAAGCCAAAGTCTTTGCTAGTTTGAATATTTTTTCCTAATACAGAAAAGTAGGTACACTGTCCATAGAAAATCCTCTTATTAATTGCGTTTTTACCTGGCATGGGGTGGTTTTTTTTTTTTTTGTCTTTAAGAAATAAACATGTGTTGGATTTTTATGCTTCTTTTATTTTAAACTGGAATGGGACTGGAACATTGATTTGTTTGTTTGTTTGTTTTCATTTTTGGTTTTTTTTTTGAATGCCCAAAGATTCTAGGTCAGGAGGGGGGCACATTATTCGAGGCAAACTGGAATGGAGATCAGTAGAAAGTACTTGGATGGGTTGTAGAGATAGCTTAGCAGTTAAGAGCACGTGTGGCTCTTTTTGCAGAGAGTTCGGTTCCCAGAACCCATATGGCTGCTCACAGGTGTCTGTAATTCCCAGGGCTCTCTTCTGACTTCCCCAGGCGCCCTACACACAAGTTGTGCATATACGTGCATATGTGCAGACAAAACTCTCAAACGCATAAAATCAATAAGTCCTTTTCTAATTTAAAAAAAGTACTTACAGTAAGATTTGGGGGTATGATGGCATTCCTAGGAAAAGTAACACATCTCCGTAGTGAAAAAAGCACCTCGTATCTCTTCCCCTTCTTATCCTTCTGAAGGGGAAAGGAGGCCAAGGTAACTGTATACAAGAATGAAGGTCAAAGGTGAAAGAAAAAAAAAAACCCACAGCGTCAGATCCCACATCAGCTAGTGTGAATGAATGCTCTTGGAAAGAGCCACACCTATACCTTACACTAAGCCGTCTGCCAAGCTGACCCTGATTAGGAATTCTACCGTTTTGGAGAGGTTAGAGTGTTGCAGGCCCAGAGCCTAATTGCAATTCACCTTCAGCTACCTTTAGCCCACTTAGTGTCTGGTTCATCTCTGTGTCTGTTCTGACATACTTGTGACTATCCATTGAAGCTTTTGGAAGAAGACTACTAGCTTCCATTAACCAAAAGCCTAAGAATGCCCTCAGATGGCATCGGAGGCCTATAGTGGAGATTTCCCTACTGATGCCAGTGAAATGGGTGTCCGATTTCGGGTTCTTAGTCTCATTAATAAAAGAATTTAAGAATGGAATCAAAGAAAAGCTCAAGGACAATTTGATTAGATTTTAAAAGAAAAATCTTGGGGCAAGCCCTGTAAATCCCAGGAGCTGCCTGGAGGAGGAAGATGGAGAAGAGACAGAGGGGAGGAAATGCCATGCCGTTTGAGCTAAGCTGCCATGGAGGTCAGCCACATGTTGGGGATGGGAGCTTTAGAGAACGAGTGGGGCCCAAAGTCTTAGGGAAAACAGACTTAGAAAAGAGAAGCAAAGATCCCAGGACGGGGGGGAAGGGGGGAGTCAAGGCCATGACAGGGGAACCCACAGAGACAGCTGACCTGAGCTTGTGGGAGCTCATGGACTCCGAATCAACAGCTAGGGAGCCTGCCTGGGACCGACCTATGCCCTCTGTGTGTGCCTAACAGTTGTGTAGCTTGGTCTGTTTGTGGGGCTCCTAGCAGTGAGATCAGGACCTCTTCCTTTTGCATGCATGAGCTGGCTCTTTGGAACCTATTACCCCATGCTGGCTTGCCTTGCCCAGCCTTGATGCAGCGGGGCAGCAGCTTGGTCCCGTGCCTCAACTTGATGTGCCAAGCTTTGCTTTGTTGACTCCCATGGGAGGCCTGCCCCCTTCTGAACAGAGACAGAGAAGGAATGGATGGGGGGGGGGAATGGGAGGTGGGGAGAGGGATCAGGAGGAGAGAAGGGAGGGGAAACTGTGGTCCATTTGTAAAATAAATGAAAAAAATTTAAAAATGTAATCAGAAAGAAAGAAAAGAAAAAATAAGAAAAGCTAAAGTATCTGAGCAACTCGGAAAAATGAGCAGACTTAGGAACCTGCTGCCTTGTAAATCACTCTACTGGGGAATAAGCCTGCTTTGTGTTTTAACAGTTTATGGCAAACAGGTACTATATACAAACCTACCTTACTCCTTTAACTAGCTACTTTACCACATATACTAACAATAGCAAGGAAGATGTGAATGGAAGACTCCATGAGTCTTCATTTAAAAATACTCCATGAGTATTTCATTTAAAAATAGACAAATGGCAGGGCATGGTGGCATACACCTTTAAGCCCAGCACTCTGGAAACAGAGTGAGTTCAAGGTCAGCCTGGTCTACATAGAATAACTTCAGGCCAGCCAAGGCTACATAGTAAGACCCCATCTAAAAAAATTGCACAATACACCCATACACCCCCACACACAATTGGTATGTGGAAAATTACTCCATATCCAATTGTCCAATAAATTAACATCGATTTTTTTTGGTTTTGCTACCTCTCCCAGCACCCTCATGGTGGCTTACCAAAAAACACCTTCAACTCCAGTTCCAGGGGATCCAATGCCCTCTTTTGGCCTCTGTGGGCACTACACGCATGTGGTGCACAGACATACACTGGCAAAACACCCATCCTTTTGCAGAGTATGAACGTATGTGATATGGGGCCTGATTTTTAAACACGTTCGTCTCTCATTTCCCTAGGGAAATATTTACCCAAGTTTAGTCCTGTCTTTAGTATCCTGGTGAATCCAATGGTTTTACCACTTCTACCTCGGTTATTTTGAATTAACATGTTACTGTATTGACTGTGTGTAATGTATGTTATATTAAATTAATAAATTGTCACATGCTTTTGAGATCACTGAGAATCTGGCTCCGAAAATGGGTTGCTCCTCATTTCAGACTCAAGCATGTTTGTCTCCGAGTGCTCTTCCAAAGCCTCTTGTCTGGGGATGGGCTTGTCCTCCCTGAGTCTGTAACAGGAGAGAGTACAGCAAAACAACCCAAGTCAAAACACGGTATCCTTGAAAATAGCTAGAAGGTAAACAATTTCCAACAGATCTTACTATTGCTTAACCAAAGATACAAAAAGTGCCTGCAATAGGAAGAAGGATCCGGAAGTTCAGCCATGGGAGTTCAGCCATGGAGAGGAAGCATATTCAAAAACTTCAGCTGACCATCTCACAGTTTTCAGCTGGGTTTTGATGGATGTTGTAAGCTCTGCCTCTTCTAGTTGGTTTTTTCTCTTGAAAGCCTCACCTGAGGGGGCACACTCGGCCCTGCCAGGGACTCTCCGTAGGGTGCTGTCTGTATTGAGAACTCTCTGGAATGAGCTAATTGCCTCAAGAGCACTTCCTCAATCTGTTTCTGCTGGATATTTTGAGTGTCTGATTTGATGACATTTTTCTATCTGTCTGTCTGTCCATCTATTTATCATCTGTATGTCTGATATTGCTTTTTATTCTTTTACTCAGCTTGCTGTATAATTAATAAACTCACTCATTCAAAACGAAAAATATGGCTATTGTAGATCATTCTCCAGACCATATAGCAAACTATGTCTTAGAGCAATTTCTTTTGAGATACAGTCTTGAGTAGTCTGGGCTTAAAATGACCATGTTGCCCAGATTGATCTTGATCTCACGATCTTCCTGCTTTTGCTTCCCGAGTGCTGGGATTATAGGCACACTACACACTACTTTTAGTATAATTTTTAAGTTCCTCAAAGACTTTCTCCTAAAACTTGACATCACCATGAGATATAGTACAGAGCAAACTGCTATTAGGAAAGGCAATCTGCCAAAGGCCCTGAGTGTCCTTGTATGTTCTTACTGCATATGCCAAGAATGCAGGGCCCTGTGCACTCTCTACCCAGGCAGATAATTTTTCAGTTGTACTTACAGTAAGCAACCCTGAAGAATGAGATAACATCTTTGCTTGGACACAGAACAGGCTTATGATTTCTTTGAAAATAGTCAACTCTCCAGTCCTGGTGCATATTTAAGCATCTATCATGGGCCCTTTGTCACTCCTAAGAGATCTGAGAATCAGAGAGAGTACAAATCAGCATGACGTTCTAGTTAATGCTTTTCTATAATAATGTCCTCAGTCTCTAAGCCAGCACTTTAGTGTCTTCTGCCAGCATCCACTGAAAAACAGCAGGCGAACTGTCAGTTTATATGTAGGATAAAACCTTAGGCTTGGTACAGTTTCTGACAGGTGCTCGCAGATACTATTCATAAAGCAATTATGCTTTGGAAATTTTTCCTACCAGTATAATTTTTAGCATGTCTGTGTACCACCAAGGCCATTAACATTGCGTTCTATTTAATTTTTTCTTCGAACAGACTCACTTATATCATTTGAATAGTTTAACATGCCCCTCCACCTGACTTTTCTTCATATACTTTAAGCTAAAAGTATTTAATACATGTTCAAATAAATACAAGGGGATGACAATGTAAAATTTGTACATACTGTCTAAAAATTACCTTCCCCCTTCTACCAGGTCCTTCTGCCTTAACATAAGTTATCTGATTACATCGAAAGCTCTTGTGTCTGGGACAAAGATTCCCACAACCAATGTTTCTGTTTAGCAAATTCTGAGCTAGTGCTTTGTTTCTTTTGAAAAGTGCCCTTTAAGTTCCCCTGATAAAAGAAGGAAGTCTAGTGTTTTGATGTGCAGTGAGAAAAAAAGTGCCCTCTTTTAGATGTGTTTGCCCATGACAACCCAGCCATCATCCCTACTAGATGCCCAGTGCAGGTTGGAGTAGAGAAACCAAATGAAGGGCCACCTGGAGAAGACTGTGCTCTGGGTGAGCCATTCCACGTTGTGCTGTACCCCAGTGACCACCTTCCGAGCTACAGAAACCTAGATATACTTCTTCTTGTAAAATTGGCACTGTGTGCCCCTCGGTTCTCACCTTACTCCAGTCAGAATTTCAGCTTCATCATTATCTTCCAGCTGTCATAACCTTGGAGAGGAAAAATGAAGAGCTCCCAAAAGGAGTGTCATAAAGGAAAAATTATATACAGGTGGCATACTACTGTCACATGTTCTTTCCAGCCAGAGGTGGGAACATCCCCAGATCTTTCAGCATCCCTATAAAATTTACCCAAGTATTGGGTACTTGTTGAACCTGAGAGAACCTGTCATCAGTCTGCAGAAGAGAAATACCTCATTATAAGGAAACAAAGTCACTAAGACCAAATGGCAACTTCACATCCACGACTGAAATTCTTATGAAAATTCTGAATAATTTCATAAGAATTAGTCAGACTTAGGTGTTCCACTCAAACTCTCAGATGAGCCCATTCTATCTGAGCCTTATTAAAGGAAATAAGATTCCAATGCTGTCAAGGTATAGCCATAAGACTCTGTGACCCAAGTAGCACTGCCTAAGTGTCTATCAAAATGGAAGACATGGACAAAATTTCCATCACTTTTGATGTCTGCAGATTTGGCCCACTAAAGGTACCAAAGAAGTGTTCTGGGCTTTGGTACTTGAGAATTTTATGTAGCACCAGGGAACTGAAATTTTCAGAATGGGGGACAGGGACTGGAATACCAGTTAGGATCATAAAACAGCTAGATGGGAGTCTAGACAGGTGTAACAAGTATGTAGCGCTGCCGAACAGTTGCTTGAGTGAGTTTGTTCTCAAGCACAGTATGAGTACGACTTTATGCTTCTAAATGACAAGAACAAATCTCTAGCATTTGGATCCTGCGCGAGCAAATGGTGATAAAACCCTGTCAAACAGCTCTCAGTATCTTATTTGGCCAACACAAAATTCCTACAAGATTATTATGGTTATTACCACAGATGAGAATCAATGTAAATTTTAATCTTCTAACTCAAAGGTTCTAACAGTTTTGTCAATGAATAACAAGTGTCCCAGTGTTTTAGAAATAAATTGATAAGTGCTGTTAGATGCTTATTTTTAGTTATAAAACCTTTATTATTTTTTAGCAAGAATAATGCATGTTCATTTTAGGAATATGGCAAATACAAATAAGCAGAAGAAAAATCATTCATCTTTCACAAGTTTATATGTGCATATATGTAACATACAAAGGTACTCTTGTCTTTCAAAATATGATATTCTCATATTAGTTTGTAACCTTTTTTCATTTTGTATCCCATCAGAAGATCATTTTTTTTTACAAATCAGTAAAGCTCTCTTATTAAAAGCTAGAGACTTGTAAATTGGTTCATATATAATCAACAGTAAGATGCAGACAAGAAGAGATACATCTAATCTACTAACAGCAACAGATTCAAAGTAGGGAGATGGGCAAAGGTATATCAGAAAAAAATGCTAATAAAAAGAAAGCTATATTGCAATGATAATTCCAAATAAAGCAGAAACCAAGGCAAACTACATTAAATAGGGGTAAGGATGGTTTCGATTAGCCTTCCAACGCATCACAATAAGTTTGTTTCTCACTCTCCTTATCTCATCTATTTCATCCACTTCTCTAAACATATCTTCACTACTCAAATGCCTGTTGTGTATATCCTCTTTAAAATCCTGAAGAGACTGAATCAGCCTCTCCCTAAAAGTTTCTTCGGATTTTTCCTCCTCTTCTGGTTCTTGCCCCTCCTCGGCCTTTTCCTCAGGCTTTGGCTCTTCCTGGGGCTTTGGCTCTTCCTGGGGCTTTGGCTCATCCCCATTTTCTGGGTTTCCTTCCATTTTTTGGCAGGGTTTCATCTTGTGTATGCTCCTTCCTGCCTATTGGCGAATGCAATTATTTCTAGGAAGCAAGTAGGAGACGGTAAGTGGAAGACTTGGTACATGTACAGGTGCTGTGCACAAAAGGTCTCCTTACCGTTTGCTTGCTTTTGCGTGTGTTCTCTCTCTCTCTCTCTCTCTCTCTCTCTCTCTCTCTCTCTCTCTCTCTCTCTCTCTCTCTCTCTCTCCCTCCCTTCCTCCCTCCCTCCTCACTTCCCCTCGCCTTCCCTCTATCCCTCTCCCTCCCCACCCCATTTTGGTCCAACTGTCCTAAGCAAACACCCTCCACCTGAGAAGCCCAGTCCACAATCAAGGTTTCCCTGTCCCCGCCCCTCTTACCTCCATTTTCCACCCCCTCCCCTCTCTAGTCCCTCCCTCAAGCATTTTCCAAGGCCTTCCTTCCCGCCTCCCGCCCCAACCCTCCACAAATCTTTCTCCTAACAGGCCTAACACAGGGCCCTTAGAAAGGGGGGGTGGGGGTAGGTGGCTTAAGGGGGAAGGGAGTGGAGGAGTGTGGCCTTCAACCTCTGCCGGCCTTCACCAACCTACAACCTGGGAATCTTTTATAAAGTTCCCTTCACTTACCAGGTACTGATCTGGTCAGTTTCTTTCTCCTACTTATTTTAGCCAGCAGCAGTACAAAGAACAAGCCTGCAGGCAAACGGAGAAGGGAGGGGATGTTGGGGGTGGGGTGGGCGAGCCCTTGGTGCTCAGCAGAGCAGCACCACAGATCAAGCTCACGGAGCTTTCCTTATTTAAGGTCTCGCTTGTGGAAGTTTCCCACCCTTTTGTTTCTCACAGGACGCCTCCTTCCCACCCCGCAAGTTAGCTTGTCTTTCTCATCAGACAGGAGGTAAGAAAGGGATATCGTTTCCCAACTATCTGTAGATCCAAGACGAGGTTTGGGAAGCCGAGCGGCTGTCAGAAAAGAGGTTCCAAATCTCAGAGTATGATTATTTTTGAGCCGTCAAAGGTCTCCTTGTCTTCCTTTTGGGACCCCCTAGTTCCTTTTACAAGTGTCCTTTCCTGCAGAATTGAAGGTAAGGAAGGGGTGGAGGGACGGACTTAACTGGAACTCAAGTCTCTGCACTAGACCACCCTCCGCTAGAAACCCCCAGGCAATACCCCTTCTGACACCAACCTGGAGAATTCAAGCACGCTGTCTCCTTCGGCTGGCCCCTCTTACACCGCCGCCTGCAAGGCTGAAGGAAGCTGGTACCCAGATGGAAACAAGGACCAGACTAGCAGGATTTCTGCACACGTCGACTCCTGGTCACATGAGATCTACGTCACCAGTGAGCTCGGGTCCCCAATCTCCACTCCCACAAAAAGCGCGGCAGATGTGGGCCCGCCCTCTGCTCCCTCACCTACCCCCTTCCCAAACACACACTTGGCCTTGTCAGTGTTTTCTGGAGGAAACAAAAAATATGCGGGTTGTTTTTCTGTTGTTTTTACAGATCTTTGATTACTAAAGACGAGTGCCTTATTTTCTAGAGCTACAAACTTTTCTGCTTCGTTTAATAATTGGCCTTTCCTGTCTTCCACTCCCAACTGCCAGGATAACTACCTCCCAAATCTATCTTTTCTTAGCTCCTCCCCCTTTCATCAGAAATGTACTCCTTTGTTGTGTGGAGCCAGGTAGGTAGGGCATGAATAGGGACAAAAACGGATCTTGAAATAGGAGTGGGATTGCTTGAAAGCAAATTAAACTTTATTCTTAATACTTCTGTAGTCTTTTCAAAAGTAGTGCTGTTTTACAGTCAGAAATAACAACCAAATTATTTTCGATACATACATAAATTTATATATGTACGTTACTTAGATAAGAGCCTGGTATATAGTAAATTCTTTAAAAGTATATGCTTTTTAGGGCTGGAGAGATGACTCAGCCATTAAAGGCTAGGCTCATAACCAAAAATATAAAAGTATATGCTTTTTAAAAGATTAACATTTTGTGATGTTATTTAGGGAGAATGATTTAAAATAAATAAAAATAATGTTTGACTCTAGAGGCCTGGTGGTGGTACTGTCAGGAAGCTGTGCCGCCTGAATAATCATGACTTGATCAATTGTCAGGTACATATTGTTAGCACACAGTCTTCTCGTCTTAAAGAAGGTGATGGTGTACATACCATGAATTGTTGGAATGTCTTAACACTGTGAGTGTCTTTACTGTTCCAAACCACTTAGCTAAAAGGAAACCTTCAACATTCACTCACTCCCATTTTATTTCACTTGCATATGGTTTGGATATGTTTCCCTTCAACTGGGGGGTGGGCTCTACCTTCCTTATCTTTTAAATGACTTTAAAATCAAGTCACTAGTTTTATGGTGATAATAGTTGCTTGGGTTAGGGACTGGAAAGCCTCTTGAAAGTGAAAGTACTGGCTTTTCACTTGGTTAATTAAAAATTTAAAACAGGCCCAGATTCGGTACCAGATTTGACTCTATCTTAGTCCTACAAGTGCTGGGGAAGTTCCACATCTCCCAGTAGCTCTAGCAGCTGCTGTGGACCAAGGTGGTGGATCGCTCCTGAATTGGGATTAGTGCAGCGCTCAGACGGCACAAGACAAGTTTCCTTGTGATTAGTGGTTAATGTGCAACCTGTCAAAGGACAGAGAATAAATGGCATTTGTGTCATTCTGCCTCCCAGAAGGCCCAGGGACCCTAGCAGAGGAGGGAGTCAGAGGTCAGGAGGATATGAGCAAAACAGTGTCTTCTGGACATGACAGGACCTCTGCCTTCATGAACTCAGAACGGCTATGGATGCCTGCACATGAGCCAGCCCACCAGCATTCTAGTATGGTTGCTGTAGGAAGGGGTTCCCGAGCCTGCACTGCTAACTGAAGGGTTATTGACAGGTGATGGTCTCTGGAAGAGGGATACTCAGTTTTCTTTACAGGTGTGGCTCCTGATAGGGTGACCATGCCCCCACTGGATGGTCCTACACCCTTTTCTGGACTCTATGGCACTCACATGAATGTCACATACACTTATACACACATAAATAAAGAACTAAAAATAAATATTTTAAATATTCAGAAAATCTGTGTGTGGTGGCTCTCAGCTGTAATCCCAGTACTTAGGAAAGAGGTGCAGGAGTGTTGCCATGAGTTAGCCTGGGCTACAGAGTGAGCACTTATCTCAAAAAAAAAAAAAAAAACCAAGAAGTTCGAAAATCAGGCATAGTAACTCATTCCTGTAATTGAAACACTCACAGGTTTAGGCAGGAATGCTGAGTTTGGGGTTAGCCGGAGCTATGTGTGAAATCCAAAATAATGTCCAGCATAAGTTGTAAGAGAAAAAGGAGAACCAGGCGGTGGTGACATATGCCTTCAATCCCAGCACTTGGGAGGCAGAGGCAGGCAGATCTTTGTGAGTTTAAGGCCAGCCTGGTCTTCAAGAGCTAGTTCCAGGCTCCCAAGCTACAGAGAAATCCCATCTCAAAAAACCAAAACAAAAAAAAATGAAGAAGAAGAAGAGAGAGAAAGAAAGGAAAACTGACATGTGGAATTACATTTTTTTTGTAAATGTGTGTGTGTTTGTAAAAAGAGGGTGTAACTAATACCCATTGTAGTATAACAAGTGCAACCCATAAAATCCACCCATTTCTGTAAGACTCTAGGTTATGCCGTGATTTAAATAGAAGAGGATTTGAGTCTATTGGGTTAGGTGGTTGTAAGGTCTAAATTCAATCAAGGACTCAGCTATGTTTTGGTGCTTGTTGTGGTCAATCTTTATTGTGAACTATATTAGATTTAGAATCACCTAGGGGACCAACCCTGTGCATGACTAAGAAGGCATTTCTACAACGGTTTACCTGAGGAGGGAAGACACACCATTAGTCCCTAAACATGAGTTGGATGCTTAGCCTAAATAAAAGAGCAGAAAAGTAAAGTGAATACCAGCCCTGACTGCACAAGGCTGGCTTCAACACATTCCCAAAGCCTTGATGCAAGCCTCCATTACCCTGTAAATTTCTTGCATGCCCAGTGAACCAACATTAAGTGAATGATTCAAAGTTCTGCTGTCTGCTTGAGATGTCATCTCATACCAGTGCTACAGTAGACTCTGTACTATGGAGACAACCTGGGAAACCATGTACCTAGGCAGCATGGTTCAAGCAGGATGACGTGTGTGTGTGTGTGTGTGTGGGGGGGGGGGGGGGTCCCTCTTCATTCAAACACTATCTTTTCAAATAAAAACATTCCAATGAACTGGCCTGGTTACAGCCTGGAGATCTAAATGATGGAATCTTGGCTTCAAGGCATGGCTCCTGTTGTCCTGATGTAAAGGTTAAGGTTTCCCCTGACTGATGGCAATCTCTTTGATAATCACCAACTCTTTATCTGCACCTGCCCTGCCTTCAGCTTTGGCCAGGTGCATGCTCCTTTCCCCACCAAAGTGCACATTTGGTGTCTGTTTACTCCAATCTCTGTTTTTTCTCACTCTGAGTCTGACTAATGCAGAGGGCGATATCATGCCACAGTGAGAAAGTTATGTTGCCTTGAAAATTCCTCCACCAAACAAATCAGTGTAGTATTTAAACCTTCAGCCCCACTCAGGTTCTCAGGAGATTGGCAGGACGTAGTCCGATTTTTTTTTTTTTTTTTTTTGCCAAAAGAAAGCATAGATAACTTACAGTCTAGTTCCCAATAGAGTTCTTACTCTCTGAAAGCTCATGAACACTGGCCTTCCTATTGGCTTTTCCAGCTTCTAAACTTACAGAAGAGCTACTCCCTATTAAGTTCCTCTTATGCCATGCTAGGGCTTCTCTAGCTCAGGACTCCAAACTTTTATGAATTCTTTCCAAAAGCCTACAAAATGTGGTCAACTAGTCATAGCAACAACCCTACTTCTCAGTATCAATTTTCTATATTAGTTACTTTTCTTGGTGCTATGGAGGAAGGGGTTTTGGGGACCAGTCCATTATGGTGGGGTAGTGTTAATGGCTTGTCTCTGACATCCAACAGGAAGCACAGAAAATGAAATGCCAGGCATCAGCTAACTTCCTCCTTTGTCTGACATTCCAGCCTGTGCAATGGCGCTGCCTACATTCTGGTCATCTTCTCTGGAAACACTCTCTCAGAAACACATTCAAAGGTGAGTGTCACTCATGACCCAGGTGTCTATTAATCCAACCATGTAACATGGGTAACAAATACTCAGAAATGCAAGAAGAAACAAAAGCAACATCCCTAATATTGAGGACTGCAAAGGCCATCAAAGGAAGTCCAAGTTAGGAAACATATCAATGTAAGAGAGAGTAGAAACTGAAAAGGCAAACGTCAGAACACAGAGTTGAAAGCTACCCAGTAGAAAATTTGGATATCGTCTAACAATGAAAAAGAGAGATATTTATTGTGTAGGTTCAAAAAGAAAAAGGGAAAGGAGATGGCCAGGTAGAATCCTTCCTTGAGTGGTTTGATGCCTATACATATTCAAGAATTAATATGAACTATTTAGGAGATAATATTCTCTAACTTGTAAGAATGGATTTTTTTCCTTAGCAGGTTATTGAGTGTAGAAACTCTAAGTGTAGAGTAAAGGGCCACCTTGTGACCAGATCCAGTACTGCAACTTGAACAAACCTGGGCAGGGTGTCTGGGTCAGAGAAACGGCCTACTTATTCTTGATCACTACTTAGCCATATGATAATGCTCAGGTGCCCTTGAACTATCTTGGAAGACAGTCGCACTAGACAACTAGGTAGAGATTCAGAGAGTTTTGAGTTCTGGGTTCTAGACTTGGACAATGTGGAGGCTGAAAACAGAGGACTTGGCAAATTTCCACTCAGCAAATTTTGATTTTGGACAGTGTGAGCACAGTTGTGCTCTGTTTCTTGGCTCTAGGACAAACCGCCTCTTTTAAAACAGAACTGTAAGTCCCTTATAAAAACCAAGACTTTCTCCAGGTGTGGTGGCGCATGCCTTTAGTCCCAGCACTTGGGAGGCAGAGGCAGGCGGATCTCTGTGAGTTCGAGTCCAGCCTGGTCTACAGAGTGAGTTCCAGGACAGCCAAGACTACACAGAGAAACCCTGTCTCAAAAACAGAGTGAAAAAAAGAAAAGAAACTAGCGTTTATCCTCAGAGAATCCATACACCTTAATTCAATGGATATGCACACAGACAACCTTAGGTATACAAGTTTGAATATTAGTTTTGGAGATCCAAAATGAAGCACTTGTAGTTTTCTTTAATCAGTAAATACAGAACATGGGGATCCATTGAAAGGCATAGCACACATAATATCAATAGAGCAAATTTAAGCTGAATATTCTAAATATAATTAGATAAAATAATAAATCCCATGTTACTTATAAGAGTGACACTTTAAATATAAGAATTGAGAATGACAGAAAGTCAGATATTAGAAAAAAAACTTGTCTGTAGTATCCAAAGAAAAACTGGCATTGAATCACAAAAAAAAATCTACTAAGGTAAATGTTAAGACAAGAAACTAAATATTAGAGTTTAAGATACATATTTCATAATGTTAAGTTGGCCAACATAACAGCACAGGCTGTAGCTCAGTCAATAAAGCAGCCAAAGCTCTGGACTTAATCCCTACCTAGTACTGAAAAAAAATCAATCTAAGAAGAAAATATTAAAGTCCTTTCTGCTTCTAGTAACACTGTGTGTTAGCCCCAGTTTCCACTGCTATAATAAAATTCTTGATCCTGAGTGCTTTATAGGAAAAAGAGGCTTATTCAGTGCCATTTTAGAAAAGTCCGAGGATGGTCTCCCCGGTTTTGCCTCTGGAAATGGACTCCTGACAGATGGACTGGCAGCAGCATGTAGCAGAGATCCATAGGTAAGAATAGCCATCCGTGCAAAGCAGGAAGCAAGACAAAGTGCGTGAGCTCTTTTTCACCTTAACAGCGACCCACTCGTCAGTGAACTACCCGGATTCCCATAAGAAGCATGAGAACTGCCAGGTGAGATGCCAGACATACATGCCTTTAATCTCAGCACTTGGGAGGCAAAGGCTGGCAGGTTTCTATGAGTTTAAGGCCAGACTGGTCTACACAGAGAGTTACAGGCCTGCCAAAGCTGCATAGTGAGACCTTGTCTCCAGAAACCAAAAACAGAAGTATGAGAAGCACATTAAACCTTTAGAGAGGCAGGGTACTCTGCCAATGAGCTAATACAGTTAGTTCCCTGAAGTTTCACTTCTGAGATGGTCCACTGTCTGTATTCATTGATTTATCACATATGTCACACACACACACACACACACACACACACACACACACACACACACACAGCCATAGCGTGTATGCCAGGGTCAGAAGATGCCACACAGAGAATTATTTTGTTCTCTAGTTCTACCATGTGGATTATTGAGACAGACCTCAGTTCTTCGGGTTATTAGAGTATTAGGTCTGGCAGCCAGCACTTTTGCTGACTGAGCTATCTCACTGGCCATAAAAGGCTTATTTACTAGGTTGGTTTACACAATACAGTGGCCAAGAGGTCGAGAACCGACTAGTTGTTCAGTGCTCGAGGCTGTAGTGTGTGTCTCAGGAGCCCCTATCTGCACCAAGGGCCTGGAGGATGCCTGGGAGATATAGGTCTTCAGTTCATGTTGGAAGCAGGAAGGCGCCTGGATGTTCTATTATCAGTGAAGGAATCAGCAGCTGCAGCAGCAGGGTAGATGAAGTCACTATTGAGAGTAAAGGCCAAGCCAACAAGGAAGGGAAACTTTTCTTTTT
Organism: Ondatra zibethicus; assembly: GCA_004026605.1. Lineage (NCBI taxonomy): Eukaryota > Metazoa > Chordata > Mammalia > Rodentia > Cricetidae > Ondatra > Ondatra zibethicus. Next base: position 22,349 of record PVIU01013156.1, on the reverse strand, counting down.
CCACTTAAAAAAAAATCTGAGCCACTAGCAGAAGATGCTGCCCACATCTAAGATGGCTCTTCTCATCTCAAGTAACTAGCAATACATTCCCCCAGAAGATGCCCACAGGCTGACCTGGTCTAGATAATTCCTCATTAAGACTTTCTTTCCAAGGGAGTCTAGATTGTGTGAAGTTGCCAGTTCAAACTAAGCATCCAAATAGGAAACAAATCCCAAGGTATTTTCAAATTAAACAGACTTCTAATCTAATCACATTAGAAACCCAAATTTGAGGTCAACCTGATCTTCATAGTGAGTTCCAGGCCAATCAGATGACACTGTGTCTCAAGAAGTCAGTGATAACATTAAAAGATACACTTATCAATATATTGTAGGCAAAAGAAATGATATTCAAATGTGTTGATATGTTTAAAGGAGTGATTATGAGAACGGAACACATGAAAACCTGTGGGGTTGCAGCTGTGTCTGTGCTTAGTGTGGAATTCGACAGGCTTAAATACATCAAAAGAAATTTTTGACAAAGTCCAATATCTAAGTTGTTTTTCAAATACAGAGAGAAATATTTTGCTTTATGTTTGAATTGTAAATTTTTCTAGCATTGGAATAAATATGTATGTTAGAACACTAGCTAAAGACATACTAAGAAAAAAAAGATATTTCCCTGATGTCAAACAGTAAGAAACACAGTGTTTGCAGAAATAATTTGTAAATTTCATTAAACAAATAGACAACTGTATTAATCAGGAATCCCCTGCCTCACATAGACACACACCTATACATCTTGGAGATGATGGAGAATCTAATCGCTAAAGTTACTGCATCATGTTACTCCAATGCTCAGCTTTCACCAAAAGGCGTACGAGATGACAGGAAAGCGTATTTCACTGGAGGGACGACACTAAAGCCTGAGGCCTTGTAAGAACATTTACCAGGTAATGCTCTATATTTGTTTACATTAAAAATTGTATTGCATAGCTGGGTGTGGTGGTACATGCCTTTAATCCCAGCACTCAGGTAGGCATAGGTAGGCAGATCTCTGAGATTGAGGCAAACCTGGTCTACAAAGTGAGTTCCAGGACAGCCAGGACTGCTACAAACAGAATCTCTGTCTTGAAAAAAAAACAATAAAATTATATATTTATTCATGTGAGCACAAGTGTACATGTCGCTGAGCAAATATAGAGGTCTGAGAAGAATTTGTGGTAGCCAGTTCTGCCCTTTCATCATGTTCGTCTCAGAGGTTGGATGAAGGCTGGTCATGCTTGGCAGCAAACGCATGTATCTATCAAGCGAGCCATCTCTCTGGTCCAATAAATGCTTTGAAATAACTATTTTAAATGTCCTTCAAAATGCTAAATATGACCATTGAACAAAAGAAAAATGCAAATAGTGTAAGAACAAGACAACAAAAAGAAGTCATGAAAGAAACCAAGCAAAAAAGTTGTGTCGCTGCACAGTGAAATGAATCATTCACTGGACTTGAAAACTGTTCAAGTATACACCCAAGAGGCTCCCAAACTCCATGAGCTGTAAATCGAAAGAGAGTTGCACTAAGATGTGTTGTGCTCACACTGCTTAGAGCCTTGGAGCCAAAGACAAAGACAGAATCTTGAAGGAAAGAAGAAAAGTGTCTTGTTGAGTACAATGAAAGATTATTAGCCACTTAATTCTCAAAAACCTTACAGACTAGAGAGCAGCGAGACAGCGTGGTTAAGGTTCTGAAGGAAACAAATAACCCCCTGCCAATGGGCAGTTCAGCATTTTCTAACTGTCTTCAACAATGAGGGCTAAAGTAAGACATTCCTAGACAAACAAAAGCTGAAGGAGAGTTTTCTTCCAGAAAAACCTGTCCTACCAGAAATGTTAAAGGGTAGTCATCAAGTTGAAATGAAAAGAGACCCAACTCTAACTCAAAAGTTACATGAGGAAATGAAGATGTCAGATGAAATTAACTGGACAGACATAAAAGCCAATATTTATATTGGGTTTGTAGGTCCACTTTTTATTGCTTCCTTGATTTAGAAAGCAAAAATATGTCCATATTCGTGTATCAGAAAAATGCGGCACCTATATAAAATGGAATTTTACTCAGTCATAAAGAAAAAAGAAGGAATTATGAACTTTTCAAGAAAATGGATAGAACTGGCGCATATTGTATTGAGAAACACTGAGAATGGGTGTGTTTAGAGGCCAGGAAGCTAAAAACATGACCCTTGAGATAAGAAAAGGCGAAGGGAAAAGAAATGAGACAAACTTCACCCCCACCCCAGATTTCAAGATTTTTTTTTAAGAAATCAGATAGGAAACAAGAAGGCGACCATACTTTGATTAGAATGTTTAATTCATCAGTAAGTATAATAATATAACCAAACAATAGAGCAAAGATTTAAGAGAGGACAATAGTGTAAACTTCTTCGGCATTCGACTTTCAGTATGAGATAGGTGATCCAAGCTCAAGGTAAGTAAGAAAAAGAGTTTAATAACACTGTCAATTGAATATAGAAGATATATACAGTAACTATCACAAAACAACAGTGGAATATACATTCTTCTTACATGCTTGTGAAAAAATCCTTAAAATTATAATTTTATAATTATGTCAATAATTTTTAAAAGATTAATATTATACAAAGTATTTTCCCTAACCACAATCAAACGACTAACACCCAAATATATAAATAACTTCTGCAACTCAGAAAAAGGACAATAAACTTTTCACATGGAAAATAAGTATTGGTATGGATATGAAGACCTGGAATCTTTATACATTAAATAAGAAGATAAAATGGTGAAGTTGGTTTAAAAAACAGCTTTGTAGCCTTGTACAGTGGTTCTCAACCTTCTTAATGCTGCGACCCTTTAATATAGTTCCTCATATTGTGGTGACCCTTCAATCATAAAATTATTTTCATTGCTACTTCATAACTGTATTTTTGTTACCGTTATGAAATGTAATGTGAATATCTGATATGCAGGATATCTGATATGCAACCCCCAAAGGGATTGCAACCCATAGGTTGAGAACCACTGACCTTGTAGTTATTTAAAAATATAAGCAGGATTATCATATGTATTAGTTATGTCTCTGCTGTTGTAATAGCCTGACAAAATCAAAGGAAGAAGGAAGGAAGGAAGGAAGGAAGAAGGTGGGAGGAAATGGGGAGTTTATTTTGGCTAACAGTCCCAGGGTATAGTCCTTCATGGTATCAGGAGCTTGAAGAGGCTTTAATATCATATCCACAATCAGGAAGCAGATAGTTCTGTGCTCAGGTAGCTTCCTTGTTTATACAGTTCAGGATCTAAGCCCAGGAAATGGCCCTGCCTTTCTTCAGACTGGGTCTTCTCACCTCAGTTAACCCAGTCAAGACAGTTCCTCATAGGCATGCCCAGAGGTAACCTAATCTGAGTATCCTTGCAGGTGTGCCTGGAAATTTGTCTCCCACATGGTTCTAGAGCCTGTCAAGTTGACAGTTCTAAAGACGACAGCTCAACCCCTTGTCACCATGACACCCAAGCCAGTCACTTATAAACTTTCGCCTTCTACTTCTTAGTTTCGTAATCTTACCTTACACTGCAAAAATATATCCCACCCAACTTCAAAAGTTTCCATAATCTTTAACAATCCAAAGACTTTTTAAAAGTCTGAATTCTCTTCTGAGACTCAAGGATGTTTCTTAACTGTGGATTCCTATAACACCAAAAAAAAAAAAAAGAATGAAAACAATCAAATTGCTCAATTCTAACACCCAGTGGCACAAAATGTAATCGTTAGTTACAAAAAGGAAGACGAGATCCCAACAAGAAATGATGGGGGCAAAGCAAGACTAAAATTCAGCAAGGCAAACCTCAAATCCTGAAACTCCATGGCCAACATTTAGAGCTTGTGCTGGATCTCCAGAGGGCTTGGGTAGCCCCATCTGTCCAGTTTTGCTGCTTGTAGCAATATATCTTCTCTCTTGGGAAATCTTTACTCTATGTCTGCAGCTTTCTTCAATGAATGTCTCACTATCCTAACGTCTGCAACATTCTGGGATCTCTCCAGTGATTCCCCTTCAGATCTTCCTGCAGCAATGCTTCAGGGCCACCTTGCAAGTCCTTCAACACTGCTGCATAGTTCTTGGTGTCAGGGGCTCTCTTAGATTGTGGTGAAAGTCTCTGATGACTCCACCACCGTGCTTCTTCTACGCCTGCAGAGTCAGCACCCACATGGATGGCTAAACTTTTCTAAATTTTTAGTGGCATCTCAAGATTTTTGGGTGGGAGGGGGAGAGGTGAGATAGGATTCTCTGTGTAGCATTGCCTGTCCTGGAACTCACTTTGTAGACCTTGAACTCATAGAGATCCTCATGCCTCTGCTTCCTGAGTGCTGGAATTAAGGTGTGTGCCTAAAGTACTAAACATTGCAGACACTGTAGAGAGAATGTTTAAAAATCTAAGCATGACTCGGGAGGCAGAGGCAGGCGGATCTCTGTGAGTTCGAGGCCAGCCTGGTCTACGAAAGCTAGTTCCAGCACAGGCTCCAAAGCTACAAAGAAACCCTGTGTCGAAAAACCACACACACACACAAAATCTGAGAATGAAGACATTTCAAACAGCAAGCAGGCCACTCAGCTTAGAAGTTCAAAAGGGTTTTCTGAATGGCCAAGCCCTCTAGTGGGTTTCTCAAATTCCTCCTATTCCTGTGGTAGGAAGAAAATAAAATCCTTTTGAGAAAGTAGACTACTGTTTCCTAAGGTGTGGCTTGTCGTTCAGAGGTTTGGCCCTGAAGCCTGAACCCTTGTCTGAGGAAGACGTTTACTTTTTGGACCTGTGGGTAAAAGAAAAATGCCAAAGCACGATGGGGTGTCAAGAGTTCCATGAACACAGCTCCCTATTATCCGCGCAGAGAGAAGTGTAAAACCAAACAAACACAAATGAGTCCCCACGCCCTTTGGAAACTCCTTTGCAAAAGACTGTGATGCCAAGTACAAACGTCAGCAGACCCGTCATGACATTAGAAAACAAATTTTCTTTGGAAAGAGAAGGAAACAATAGATAATTCTGGAGCTGGGAGATTTTTGAATATACTTTAGATATCTTTTTACAAGGTAGTTACTTAGAGGAACCCTTGCAAAGCATAATTGTACCCCAGGGGAACTTTTATTATCTCCTTGAATATGGCCGCACTGAATCTTTCGGCATATTTCAAAAGATGACAGTGGAATGCAAGCTTCTGCTGTCCAGCGTAAGGTCATCATGCGTGTGGAGTTCAGGACCACGTGGCTAAATAGCAGGCCAAGCTTTTTCAGTATTTATAGACACCAAAGAAACGCAAGTATCTAAAATATGCATGACAACCCACTACGTATTGTGGCATATATGGGTGTCGTAGACCATGCTGCCCACTGTAGTGTTCAGATTCTGTGTGACTCAACTGTAGTGGTCTACAAAGATGAACCCCTGGAAAGCTACAGTTTATGGATGAAGAGCTCTTTCCCAGTACTGGGCCAAGTATTCTTTGACTAGAAAGGTAATAGAGAAAAGAAAAAGAACCAGAGCAGCAGGTTACCGGTGGAGACATTACCTGGGGGCACTAGGCACTTCCTTGCTCTTTGGGAAGATTATTGCGGTTTACTGTGTTCTAAAAGTGAAAGTGACACCAAATTTGAGAGCTCTGATAACAAAATCAGAAGGATGAATTTGTGGCAACTAAAAATCCAAAAAGCAAAAAGCCTTGATTTAAGGAGCTTGAAGTCAATTCATGAAATACCAGCCATGCTTTCTCTGCCTATTAATTATCTAAAAGGAGAGCAAGGAGGGTTGGTGGTCACGTGGATGACTCTTAGATTCCCTTACATACCTTTTTATGTCCCTGGCCGGCTGCCCAGTCTTTGAATTGTGATCCAAATGTAGTGAGGCACTGTTTGCCAAGCATTTCCCTAGTGTTCACAGAGAGGAAAGGAGCCACAGATTCCCAGGATATGTGTGTGGAGAGAGAGCACACGCCAGCCACCACTACCAGTATGGTTTCCTAAAATTTGATTTGTATGTTGGGGTTCTGTATTACTTCAGCTGGGTGGGTCTGTGCTTAACATTAAATATATGTAATTCTTTACCACAAAGTAAAAGTTGTGTTCATTATTAACAGTATCCCCTTGCATTCCAGATAGTGCTCAAAATAGCCAGGCTCCAGTGTGAAAGTCATCAGTGTGGTGATGCTGGCAGTTGCTTCCCATGTCAGTCAACACATTATGTACATAACAAAATTACTGTTCCTTGAATTCTCCAGCTGTGAGGGACAATGATATAATCCATTTTTATATTTAATAAGCAATAAATTGTTTTTGCATTTGGGAATGTCAAAGGTGTCCATTATTGTTCTGAGAAGGAAGGTTTTGTATTTTGTAGCATTTGATTTCCAGCTGCTAACTTAAAATAGTAGATTGCTACATTCACATATTGATGGGAGTAATGAAAAAAGAAAAGCTGAGAAAAAAAACACACACAGAGGCATGACTTCATTTCTACTAGGGCGATTATAATAAAAAGCATTTAGGCAATAAAACATCTTGGTCTGGGGAGATGGCTTAGTGGATAAACATGCTTGTTGTATAAGTGAGAGGACCATAGTTCAGAACCTCAGAGCCCACATAAAAGCCTGGCAGGTGTGCAGCGGCCTGTAATCCCAGTACTTGGGATTCAGACACAGGATCCCTAAGGCAATACATAAAGTACCTGAAATTGGTGGGTAAAGTTTACCAAGAGACCCTACCTCAGTAAATAAAATGGAAGGGGATCAAAGAAGACAGCCATCAACTTCAGGCCTGCACAGGCACACTCACATATACAAGCAAAAAATGTTATTAATGATATAAAGAAATAAGAAAATTTATGTATCCTTGATGTCCATATTTGAAAAGCAGATTAGAAATGCCTTTAGCAATTGAACAGAATTAACATATGATCCAATGATTCTACTTCTCAAAATGTGTCCTAGGACAGTGTGGAACTGGCAACATTCCAGCAGGGCCACCTGTTTTAAGTGCCACAGCACAGCAGAGACATAAGACCATGAGAGGTCAATTCACTGGCAATTCAGTGAAGATTTGATACATAAGGACCCCAGTGCATCCACAGCTGCTGGGCTATCAGAGAGCCAAAGTTTCTGGATGCACAGGTGCAAATGAGGCGTCATCAAACATAGGCCAGAGCTACTGTCCCACAGTAAGTCTGTGGGACAAAAAGTCCTGTGAAGCAAATATTTTCCCCATGAAATGATCAAGTCTTAAACATATGTATTTTATAATGGTAAAGTTTATTCCTCTGGCTAAGAAATCCAAAGGTAATTTGCAATTGGCATGCCTCTTTTATACTTCTGCTATTAAAAGTTTACTGTTCCCCTGCTTTCCAAAAGTGATTGATAAACCTCTTTCATTTATGTCTGTTTTTCATTTTGTGATACAAAATTAATAATACAAATACAGATGCATATATATTCATTTTGTGGAAAATAAGAAAAAGAATACAGATTGACCTCTTTAACCTAGAATAAGACTTTACATGATATCATATAAATGGTCACATACATGTTGCTTTGTAGCTTGCAATTTTTGGTTTATAACAAACTACCAGATGACTGGCCTCTCATGTAAATAAACAAAATTTCTTATTAAATCAGTGGGGTAGAATTGAAAGATGAGATATGTACATCATGAGTTTTATGTATGACTGTAACCAATAGTGAATGATTGAAGTGAAATGATAACAAATAGTTATGAGGAAAAATGGAAACAGAAAGCAGTGGAAGTATTAATAACAGAACATAATTCCTGAGGCTACTGATTAAAAGGGGCGTTCCCTAGAATGGGTATGGTTAGAATGCAGAGCCCTAAATTTTTTTCTCAGACTTCTTATTTCTTCCAAACATCTTTCCATCTCGTCTTCCTCTCCTGTCATTTCTTCACCTTTAAAATGCCTATAGTCTATATCTTCTTTAAATTCTTCAAGAGACTGAAGCAGCCGCTGTCTGAAATTCCCTTCCATTCGCTGGCCTTCAAATGTTCCGTAGGAATGTTCGTCCTCCATCTTTGGCTCACTGCACTTCGGCTTTCCTTCTTTTTCGCTACAGGACTTTTGCATGATGTTGTTGTTTCCTGTTTAACTCCAGGGAGAAAATACAGAGACAGATTACTTTGTTACTTTTGAATCGCTTCCTCTTTGTATCAAGGTATTAGGCCATTTCCCCACACCTGACTGGTCCACAGTTCCAGCCTCTTAGAAACTGAGACTGTCTCAGCTTCTTCTGCTTTCTGTCCAATCTTCTTTTCCTCTTCCCCACCCTCCAACCCTGAACCCACCCTTTTGCCAGTGATAAACTGAATGGCTAGCAAAGCTGCAAGATTTACCCAGTATTGTCCCTTCCCAGCTCCCACCCTAAGAACCCAGGTCTAAGTGACTACCACACACCACCCTGTACAAATGCAGGATAGTTTCTCACTCGGTCTTCCCGCCGGGTGGTCTCTGTGAACACAGATCCCTGGGCCTACGAACAGAAACAAGGTGTCAGTGAAGAGAGAGTGGAGTCTGGGACTTTCATCACTGTGGTAGTTTCAAGTAATCCACTGCCTGGTTCTTTTCCTGTCCTCTAGAATTTTTTTGTGCCTGCTCCCTACCCCTCACTCTCAGGCTTGACCCTCGTAAGAGTAGGTATCTCCCATCTCTCATTTTGACTCCACCATTTCATGCTAGCATTAAATGAGGCGAACTCCTTTTAAATTATCTCGATTTTTATTGTCTCCATCCATTAAATCACATTTCAGTGCTACCATGTTCTCCAATGAATTGGGGAAAGACAAAAAAAGGGGGCCAAGTTTTTCAGGACAAGAGAAGCCTATTGTTTCTCAGTATCACTAAATCACTAGGTGTTTCTCAAGCCTTTTCCATGTTCCCTGGTTCTTTTCCAAATATGCAATTACTGGCAGCAAGATAGCTCAGTGGGTAAAGGCACTTGCTGCTGCTGAACCTGAAAACCTTAGTTTAATCTCTGGGATCTACATGGTAGGAGGAGAGAACCAACTCCTGCATATTGTCCTCTGACCTCCACGTGTACATAGTGGAATATGCACTCACAAACATGCATGCAAATAGATACACTAATTAAAAATTAATGCAAATGCAATTATCTATCCCCCGATTAAAGATCTGGGGAAACAAGTTTAGATGGATTCCTGTCTCCTTCAGCCACTATCACTCCAAGGGGTCCTGGTGGTTTCTGCATACCAATCTGCTGGGATTTAAGGAATTTACCTTCTCTTCTCCTTGGCCACGAGTCTTCAGGGCAGTAAAGAGCTCGCACCCAGAGGAGAAAGAAACCTGGATATATAACGACTTGGGCTCACGTCAGTTTCTAATCACGTGAGGATTATGTCATCTTCCAACTCTGGTCCCCACTTTCCCCTCCCATCAGCAGTACTGCAGAAGTAGACCTGTCTACTAACCTCCCACCCCCGCCACACCAGGCCCTGTCACTCATTTTTGCCTTTGCTAATTTCAGAGGTCAAAAGTGGCCCCTTCTCCTTATGGATGGAATGTGCCTTTCTCTGATTACCAGGGAGGGGCTACATCTTCTCATGGTTATATTAACCATCATTCCTTTTTTAGGGATTGTGTTGAGAGAAAGGATTACTCGTCCTTGTCTTGGTTGCAAGAACAGGAAAGTAGCACTCTTGCCTCTACTCAGCCTTCCCTCAGACATGAATAAGTATCATTTTCTTTATAGTCTGATATTTAAAACCAAATTGGAGTATACAAGACAAACTAGGAAACAAGGTAATAATTGGGTTTACTTATCTTCACTTTTTTCCAGGTATCTTCTTAGTTTTCAACTTTCCATAAACAGAAGTCTCATAATTTGAAATAAGGTAAAGATATGCATATTTGGAAAAAAGACTAAAAATAGGAAGATAAAAAGACCCAAGCACCTGTTTCAGCTAATGAAGTCAGAATATAAATATAGACCTTTTAGGCAGGCGCATTTTTAGAAGTTCAAAACGTACAGAGCAGTTGGAGCAGGCCCTTTCACAGAGACGTGAGAGCAGGTGAAGTCCTCCTGTCACATGGAGAGCTAAGACTATAATCCCACAGCATTCTATCCTTAGATATGCAGATCTCAAAAGTCAATCACAAATATCTACTAGTTTGATTCCACACTTTCAGTTTGTGCCATATCATGTTCTCTTATTCCCTTGAATGTTGTGCCCCGAATATCCCACTTTTTAAAATCTTTACCTTCACTCAGAACTTTTCTTGTTTTCTTCTCTCAAACATGTCTGTCCTATTTCTTTTCCTAGACTTTATTCTGTCATTTTAAGAAAATCAGTTACGGAAACCACTACCCATCATACTAAACACGCCTTTCACTAAGGATTTTAGTACTTACATAATGGATTTGTTTACCTGAAAATAAGCAATGGGGAAAACTATGCAAAGTTCTTCTGTCTTGTTTATTAGGAAGTCTGTAGCTCATTGCGAATGAAATCACTACTAGTAAGCTTGATGTAAATGATTCCAGAAAAAAGTTAACTGAGCAGAAGAGCTCTTTTAAGAAGTAGAGCTTTGCTGAGCCCATTTTAAAGGAATGATTAGCTTTAATAGAGAACCCAGCTAGTGAACAGCCAGAGAAGAAACAAGGCTCTTAGTCCAAAAGCTCACTAGAAACTAAATCCTACTAACACATTTGTAATTTAAGAAGTGAATCTTCTTGAAAGTGAATGTTAATATGACACCAGTGTTATCAACACCTTCATTTCAATCTTGTAAGAGACCTTAAGGTGAAACCATCCAACCTAAACTACCTAGGTCCTAGTTCCTTGGTCCACAGAAATTGAGATGATAAAAGTTTGTTGTTTTGCATTACAAGTATAAGGACAATTTGTAATCCAGAAATAGATAACACAGATAACTAGGAATTAAGTTTGTGTACTTCAGATATACTTAACAAATTGTGGTCCTTTAACCTCTCTGAGATCTGCTGCATATAATATTTAAAATGTTTTAAGTTTTCAGCATTGAACTGTGAGCATTCCTAACAACTGGGCACCATTTATACAGAGAGATTTTGTCAGTACCACAGGCTCCAAAATAAATACAGAGACTTAATATTAATTATAAATGCTCAGCCGATAGCACTAGCTTATTACTAACTAGCTCTTACATTTTAAATTAACCCATATTTCTTATCTACCCTCTGCCACATGGTGGTACCTTCTCTCAACATGGCATGTTCATCTTACTTCTCCCTGTATCTGGCTCGTGACTCCCCAGACTCCAACCTTCTTCCCAGCATTCTCTCTACCCCCAAAATCCTGCCTAGTATTGGCCAATCAGCTTTTTATTAACAATGAGCGCAACACATTTTCACAGTATATGGAAGGATTCTTCCATTCCATAGCATTTCCCCCTTTTCTCTAAATAAAAATGAAGGTTTTAACTTTAGCATAGTAAAATTATATACAACAAAAATGGTTATATAATAAGAATTACAGCCGGGCGGTGGTGGCGCACGCCTTTAATCCCAGCACTTGGGAGGCAGAGGCAGGTGGATCTCTGTGAGTTCGAGACCAGCCTGGTCTACAGACCTAGTTCCAGGATAGGCTCCAAAGCCACAGAGAAACCCTGTCTCAAAAAACCAAAAAAAAAAAAATAAGAATTACAGTTACAATGTCCAGTCAATTTGTATTTGACAAATTTAGAGAAGATGTTCTATTATATCTTATCTTTGTGAGTCTAAAGTTTTATACCTAATTTACCTTTTTATCATAACTAAAGAAAACTTTTTCTAATTATTTAGACTTTAACTTCATCAAAGACCCCAGAAGGGTGAAATGTTACCTAACGACAGAGATATCTGGCTGCCTAAGTTCTTCTGTAACGTTGGGGCATCCAACTTTGGCTTATAAGCCTAATACATCTGACAGACATTTTTGAGAAGAAGAGAATTTTGAAGAACTGTCTTGGAAATTTTTGGCAGTCACTTTTTTTGCATCCTTCTGATCCATTTTGGACAGCATACTGTCAGCAATGGAAGCATTGGCAGTTTCTTGCTCAAATGGTTTACTTTTGCCATAAAAAGTAAACTCTGTACTGAGGTTCTTCTATGCCCATCATCTTCTTTTGAAGTAAATGGTGCTGTAAATAGCAGGCATATCCCACTGTCAAGAAAAGCCTTATGTTATTAAAATATTTTAAATGCCATACTCTGTAGGTCTTTGAAGTGTTTGACAACTATCTATCCTAAATATATCAGTTTAACTTTGAAAACACACCTAATATGACTATAAGTTTGATTAGTCTAGATGACTACTAACCTGTAGTTCTTAATTATACATTACATTTTTAAATGAGTTGCACAAGCACAATGCCCCAAACATGAGTAGAAATATACATACAGTATAATAAAATTAACTTTAAATTTGCATCAATAAACCAAAATCCATACCAATGTAAAATAATTTGAGATTAACGGGTGCTTTTTGGATTAAAGTAGATTCAATAATTTACCTTTTATCTCATCGTTTCCTTTTTTTGGTCAGTATTTAATGTTGTGTACAACAGACTGTAGAGGAGGCAACTACAAATGCACTTCTGTGTTCCTGCATGGCACCCTCATTACAACAAGCCCAGCTTGTGTTCCACCATCAACCATGGCTCGCCCATCAGTTCACTTTGTGATGGATCATTAAAAATATCCTCAAAACCAATGGTCTCATCATTGACTCTCAAAATATCCGGTGACAGGTTTGAGCTTAGAAGGAATGGAAGACACTGAACTTGCTACACCACCTTGAATTCCATCTGTAACTTCAGGGGAGCAAACAATCCCTGGATGTTCCTCAGGATGGAAAAGTTCATCTTGTATTGATTGAGCTGGAAACTTATTCCTAATAATTCAAAAGGGTGGCTGGGCAATCTAATAAATGAGACTTCATGAGGGTATATGTTTATTAGTTGTTATTAATCATTTACTTTTAGAACTATTATTTAAATACAAGAAATCATACACATATGAAAAATACATTTCAAATGAGTAATGAAAAACATCTCCGTGAAATCACACTTACTATGTGAAAAACTACATTACCCAAGAAAGTCATGCTCTTCTGTAGACAATACCTCACCAACCACACATGAGGCACTTTATGCCTGTGCAAAGCCATAGAACTCCTTTAGACAATGAAAAGCTATATAGAATCTTCTTGATAATCTTTGCTCTGTTTTACTTTGATCTTACATGGGTATTACCTGAGGATGGAGGGAAAATTGGAATGAAATATTGAATGAATGTGTACATACCAATATTTATGTACATATACTTTTAATATATGTCAAAAAATGTATACAGCTATTTGCATGCATGAACACACACATACACTTTTGAAATAAAGACACTCATAAACATTAGCAATAGGACTTTATTCATTTATTTATTTATTCATCTACCTATCTATCTATTTATTTGTTTATTTGGATTTTCAAGACAGGGTTTCCTCTGTGTAACAGCCCTGGCTGTCCTGGAACTCACTTTGTAGACAAGGCTGGCCTTGAGCTCACAGAGATCAGCTTGCCTCTGCCTCCCTAGTGGCTGGTATTAAAGGTGTGTGCCACCATGCACAGATAAGCCACAGGGCTTTAAATAGTGACTATAACAAAGATTTTTTTTCCCCTGTCTTGATGATGCTATTTGGTGTTTATAGGTCTACAGGGACCACGTTTAGCTTTTAGTTCTCTGTTAATACTGACATTCATCTTTAAATGAGATCTTGTGCTATTAACATTAATTAACCTAGTCTATTTGGTTAATTTCTGGAGTCACCCTGCTTCCATACCTTGCCTGGTTCTCGTGCCTTCCATATTCAGTATGCCTTGTATTCACTTTGACAGCTGCATCTGTCACTCTCCCAGTTTATGACTGTTAGGACAGATAATTCCCTAGTGTTCTTTCTTCCATTTTCTCCCCCAGAGATGCCTAAGTAAGATGTGAAAGGCCACTTATCTATTTAGTGCTATGCATAAAAGTCACCTTAAGATTTAAAATGAGGTCTGTCTCAATCTGCCGCTACAATCTTGTCCAACTTATATATACAACTGCCATCCTTTTATTCATGATGTGTTAACAGTTATTCTTTGACATTCTGGATGCCCAGTACTATCTTCTTAGAGGCAAGTTCTACACTGCTAAGAAATATATTCTCTTTGGGTGGTGGTTTAGAGGAAGGTTGAAAGGAGGAGTGGACTGTTGGGGTCAGTAGGTTATAGGAGAAGGCAATGGGTATGCTGGCCTCAAATAGAAAATGCTTTAAGAAATATATGGACCAGCATCACAAAGGGTAGGAGGATATAAAATTAGGATGAGATATATGGAGGAGACCTGTCAAAGGAACCTGAATCATAAAACCTTACAGTTAGTTACTCTGTAGGTAGAGGTTCCCTCACTCCATTTTTAGGGGTGTTTATTGGTATTTGTTTGAAAGTGTTTCAGTATAAATACTTTATGCCACAAACCTAGGAGATCTCTGCATTCTCTTAGGGAGTTTTGTTAAAGGCGGGACCATATGTAGCCAAGGCTGGCCTCATGCTTCTTATGTAGCAGAGACTGACCTTAAAATCCCGACTTTCCTGCCTCGATCTCCCACATACTGAGATCAGAGGCATATACCAAGCCGAGCAGTCCTCTTAAGAATTTCCCCTACTTATTTCCAGGTTACAGCATAAAAGTTCATCAAAATTCCTGCATAGAAGTATGTTAAAATACTCATCTACCACTGAGTTCATATCTATACTACTAGATATTCTTCCAAAGAAATAATAAAAATTATTCTGGGTATATATAAGTAGAATTCAGTAAGTAGAATGCTTACCTAGCATGCACAATGGCCTAGATTTATTCCTTAGCACTACATAAAATCTGGCATGGTGGCACGTGCCTATAATCTCAGTACTTAGGAGTTAGAGAAGGAAGATCAGAAGATTAGAAATTCATGATCATTCTCAGCTACATAGAGAGATCAAGGTCAATCTGGGATACACACAAACTTGTCTCAAAAAAATCAAAATTACATAAATTAAACTATGACAGAATTATTCATTAAATATTGGGTGTTCAGATTTACTTTATGTGCACTGATATTAACCTGGTCAATATTAAACACAAATGGATAAGACTTTGTGTTTCATATTATATTTATTTGTGTATGGATGTATACAAATGTATGAATGTATTCCAGAGTTCGGGAATCACTCATATTAGCCAAGACTTAATTGTTCCCAGTGATAATTTCTATATTCCTTTACCTAGTAGTACTTCATTAAATTCTCCTTTCCAGTATATTTTCTACTGTTTTATATAGATTATATTAAAGGTAATAATTTATACAAGCCAATTAATCTTTATTTGTGTATATTCCATTGTGTTTCGCTTACATTTGTGTTACTAAAATGTGTTTTTCAAAAGAAAGGATCTCATGTAGCCCATGATGGCCTCAAACTCACTATGTAGCAAAAGGCATCCTTGAACACTTGATACACCTGCTTCTATCTCTTGGATTCTGGGGTTCTAAGTGTTTGCAAGTACAATCGGTTTTATATGGTGTTGGAGACTGAGCCCAGAGCTTTGTGATCTGGAGGTAAGCACTTTACCAACCAAGTTGTACATTTGTATCCATAAATCTTTTCAGATATTTAGATATTTTTCTGTATTATAGGTTGTAAAATGTGAAGTAACTGTATCAAATACTTTGAATGTTTGTAAGAATTTAGAAAATTGCTATTAAATTGCCCTGTAAAAGGAAGGTACAGGTTGGAGAAATTGCTCAGTGGTTAGAGTCCAGAGGTCCTCAGTTCAATTCCTAGCAACCACATGGTCGGCTCACAACCATCTATAATGGGATCCAATACCCTCTTCTATCATTCCGGCATACATGCAAATAGACCACTCAAATACATAAAATACATACATAAATAAATCTTTAGCTGTGTGGTGGTGGTGCCTCCCTTTGATCCCAGTCTTCTGGAGACAGAGGCAGGTGGATCTCTGTGAACTCAGGCCAGCCTGGTCTACACAGTGAGTTGCAGGACAGGCAAGGTTGTTACAGGGAGAGACAAACAAAAAAAGGTACAAAGTTATTTGTCTCTGATAGCTTCTTAATTTTTTCTAAAAGAAACCAGACTGAGGATGAGTGAGATGGCTCCATGGGAAAAGCAGCTTGCTGCTAAATCTGGTAACCTGAGTTTGACACCCTGACCGCACATGGTGGGAGGAAAGAACTGACTCAAACAAAAGTTGTTCTCTGACTTACACACGCACGCGCGCATGCACACACATGTGCGCAAATAAAGCAAAAAATAAATAAATAAAATCTAGATGAATATACTGCAACATGCTAGGCAGTTGTAAAAGTACTGCCTGCAGCCAAGAAATTTTTTTGCTTTGATAATTTACCATGATAATAACATTATTGGGCAGATAAATGTACTTCAGCGGGATGCAATCATATATTAACTCATATCACTTTCCATGGCAGAGGCCTCAGGATACTCTGAGATTGTGCAGGTCCATGTGACTGTGAGGCTCGGGTGTTACCCAGCTCAGAACAAGCGTGGAGAGCCAAGGGGTTGCCTTTCTGAACACTACTCATCCTAAGCAATCATCGCATGGAGCAAGAGCACATTCTCTGGGAGGAGGACAGAATAGTAAGGAGAGGATTTTGTTCTGGAAATTTGTGCTGAGTACTAGGGAGATCCTAATATCTTCCATCCTCTGTCCTGCCTGCAGATGGATCCTCTGAAACAGAACCACTGCAAAGATAAGTCATAAGGTTTTATCTTTCAGATTTCTATCTCCATCTGCAATCACGTGGTATTGATTGCAGCTGGGTTGAGCCACAGTGAGTCCACCTCTGTAATAATGCATAGCAGCATAGGCCTTGGTCCTATCCCAGTATTATGATGGTCTTAGAAGACCATGGTCCCAGGGGTTAACACAGTTCGGGGGCTTTGGTGGCCACAATATAACATAGGAGCCTGGATCTTGATCTGTGGAGATTATTCCCATATGAGAATGAGTGTCTGAAATAGCCTGGAAAGTATGAATAGGGTATCTGGGTTCTACCCTGGACCCAGGAAGAAACTTATGGAGACCGGCTACACTTTTAAGGGACCCTCCTGTCTTTGCCTTCCCAGCTGAGATTACAGGTTCACTCTCCTAACCTGCCTTTTTTTTATATGGAGACTAGGGATCTGAACTCAGGTCTTCATGATTGTGTATCTCTCAACCCTGCGAGTGATACCAGTGTCTCCTTTTTTCTACAGTTTTGGTATAGTTATTACGGGAAACAGTTTGGAGGCTATGCAAAAAATTAAATTATTACTGCTTTCTAATGTAACAGTCTAAAGGAAATGAAATGAGTTACAGAGATGTCTGCACACACTGTTCACTGCAGCATTAGCCAGAGTCAATAAATAGAACCTACTTAGGTGAAAATCAACTGATGAATTAGAAAAATCGTAGTACACACACACGCATACAAGTTAATAGTATTTTGTCATACAAAACAAAAGGGATATTGTCAAAGAAATTGTTTTCACATGGATGAAAATGGTGATCAGATTAAACGGAAAAAGCTATGCATAGAAAGAAGCACACTGCATGATCTCTAGTAGATGTTGAAATGTTAAAAGTTGATGCTGAAAAAATTGAGAGTAAGATAGCAGAAAGGGGATGAAGATGCAGGAGAGATAGAAAAGATTTGATCAATGGTTGCTAACTTACAGTTAGAGAGAAGCAAATTGTTCTGCTGTGTTATTCAACAGCAGGGTTTCTACAGAAAACAATAATATAATGTAAATTTCAGAGGGCTACAAGAAAAGATTTTGAAACTTTTAAACACAAAATACTGATAAATGTTTGTGAAGATAGATATGTTTAACCTAATCTCAATATTACTCAGTCTATGTGCTACTAAAATGGTACATGTTACTCCACTGATACATATATATATGCTTTTTATATTCTTATGTATTAGTAAAAAATAAATGTAGATGTATACTGTTGTATTCATTAAATACAAAAGCTGTCCCAGGAGATCAGTGCTCTTATTTTTATTATACTATATCTAGAATAAATTGACAGATCATAGACTCTATATGCATTTGCTTTTAATATGTTCTGTGATATGGTTTGCCAAATTGGTGATGATAATTCTAGTTGTACAACATCCTTGTAAAATACTGTTTTTTGTCTTTATTTCAGACACTCTAAGGAGTGTTTGCTGCTATCACATTTTATCCATAATTTGTATTTATCACAAACTAATGAAATTGACTTTATTTTAACAAATTATTTATTTGGATACTTTTATTTTAAGTAAGTTCTGTTTTCTGTTTTATGACATTTGCCTACATTTTATGGAATTGTATTATTATTTTCCTTATTAAACTGCTAAAATTCTTCCTTCCTTCTTTCTTCCTTCCTTCCATCTTTTCTCTCTCCTCTCTCTCTCTTTCTTTCTTTCTGTAGTGCCGAGGATGGAACCCGGGGCATTGAGCATGGTAGGCTATACCCTCAGCCCCTCATGTCTAAGAATTCCTTATACAATGTGGATATTAGTTATTTGTCAGATACATATGCTGGAATTTTTTTTAGTTTGTAGTTTCCTTTCTATTGCTTTCTATTGCTTTTAATGGATTTGTTTTATGAACAGAAATATCATTATTGATTAATAATGATTTCCTTCCTGGTGTGTCCCCTTTAACAAAACTAGTTACTCCAAAAGTCTCAAAGGCAAGCTCCATTCTATTATGTAACATTAGAACCACACATCTACCTTTCCATTTTAGGTTCAGAGGATTTTTGTTGTTGCTCTTGTTAATTTTTCCTTTCTTTGTTTTCATTTGAGACATAATCTCAGGCCGCCTAGGCTGTCCATGAACTCTATCCATCATGGAGGATGCCCTAGAACATGTGCTCTTTCTGTCCCAATCTCCTAAGTGCTGGGATCCTAAGACAATGCCACCATCCTGCCTGCTTTAAGGTGGTGATGGGGTTGTAATGCAGAGCTTGGTGGGTGACTCTACCAACAGAACTGCATTTCTAGAACCAATGTTCTAGAATGTGTTGGGCGTGTGTTTTATTTAAGGTGAGATCAATGTGCATGTTTTTTTTTTTTTCTCATAGGGATATCTAGTTGGTCTAATACCTTTTAAAAAGAAACTCCATCTGTCACAGTATATAACCTTCATTATATATCAAATGACTGAATATATAGGTATGTTTTCCAGGTCTATAAAGTTCACATATGGGCACATTTTAACCTTTGTGACAATTTACTAGGATTTCAGTATATATAGGATTTCAGTCACCTATGTTGTTTAAATGGCAATGTTTTAGTCAGACGGTGTTGGCATACACGCTTTTAATCCCAGCTCTCAGGAGGTAGAGGTAGGTAGGTCTCTGTGAGTTCGAGGCCAGCCTGGTCTACAGAGTGAGTTCCAGCACAGCCAAGGCTACACAGAGAACCCTTTTCTTGAAAAACAAACAAACAAAGGCAATGTTTTAAATTCGATCACTCCAATTACTTGGGTTTCCCTTTAATTTATGATTTGTTATTTGTATTTCATCTAAGGAATCTTCATTTCCTAAGATTGTAGTGCTTTTATGTTTTCTTTTGGAAGTTTTATAATTTGAGTTTTTACACTGATGCCTATGTTGTGCTTCGAACTAATTTGTGTAAGTAAAGATAAAACAAAGCGTCTCTTCAGGGGAGCTGCTCCTCCCCCTCACCCGCCACAGCACTCAGAAGACTGGCCCCACAGCACACCTGGGCAACACAGTAGAGCTGGCCCTGAACGTGTCAGTGTGAGAGATCCAACCCTGAGGACAGGAAAGCAGGAGAACTGGCTCTGCTTCTTGCTGATCGGTGGAATTGGTGAACTGGCCAGGACAATGCAGGAGAGCTCACCCTGGTGGTGAAGAAAGGAGAGAGCTGGTGGACGGACCAACCCTGCCACTACCCAGGCCCAGAACCAGGGTCACGTGTTGGCCAACCCCAACATTCATCCCATCTGTGGTCTCCTGGAGCACGTGAAGGTACCGGTCCTGCAGACCCAAAGCTGCAGGATTTCCACAACACAAGACCTAACAGCAGAATATCCAGTGAGGGCCCAGCATCAATAGTGTATCGGAAACCAGAGGTCTCAAACTAGACCAATGACTCTCTGCAATGAACACTTGCAAGTAAAGATATATGGATAAAAGTATTTACTGTGTGACTCACTGTGTCACACTAAAGAGATTGATTTTTTTCCTTCTCTTTTTTCTTTTCTTTTTTTTTTCTCTAAAATTTTATTTTATTGGGGGGGGAGGTTACAAGGGCACAGGGTGGATATAAAGCGTTGGGGAAATGAATGGGATGGAGATGAATGATGTGAAAGACAGAAGGAATAAATAAAAAGGAAAAAAGAAAAGGTCTCTTTTGTTTCTGGAAGAATTTCCATTTGTTTCCAGAATCATTTGTTGAAGAATCTACTTTACCTAATGGATTATCCTGATACCTTTGTGAAGAAATGAATTGACAGTATATGCATAAGCCTATTGCTGGATCCAATTCTGTTGCTCCTTTAGTAATATTCCAATGCTACCACTCTCCTTTACTAAGACATCTCAAGCCTTAAAATCATGGTTATTAATTCTCCAGATTCTTTTCTTCAAATTGGTTTGTCTATTCTAGGTCCTTGGTTTTTCTACATAAAGTTTAGATGTAAGCTTGCAATTTATAAAAGAGTAACTGGCATTGGGGGCTTGATTAAATTAAATGCGTACATGAGTTTGAGGTATCGAATTGAAGAAAAATATTAGCGTTGTGTAGTTTACATTTGTTTTGGCCTTTAGTTCCCTTCATCATTGTTTTATAGTTTTAGTATACATCTTACTTCTAAGCATTTCACATTAAAAGCTCGTAAAGCATACGAATGATACTTCTACATTTCAATTTTCAATTGCTCCTCATCAGCATATAATATGCAAGTGTATTTTGTATGGTAATCATGTACCCGAAACTGTCCTACACTGAATTCCCAGCTCTCTGGGGGGTTGCCTTCCCCTGTCCTCTGCTCCCAGGATGCCATGCCTTCCTCCTGCTGTCCTCTCAGACACCAAAGCTCGTATGGAAATAGATTTACTGTATATAAGCTAAGATTATTTACATATGTGCTCATTGACTTGCAAACACATATGAACCATTTGAAGCAGACATTTCTGAAAGAGACTTGTCCTTTTCTTTTCATTCTGAAAATCTCACAAGGTTTTGTAGCATGGTATATTCTGGCTTGCCTCATGAAAATGCCTCACATGGCTAGGGGCCCCTCACAAGGGGAGCCATCAGCTGCCCTGTCCTTTTCCAAGGTCCAAAAACAGCAGCAGCTGCCTGAAGCGTCTATATTTATATAATGACTTAGCAGAAGAGACAGATGGTTGGGTTTTTTTTCCAAATTTAATCCTGTTTTTCAAATAAGACTATGATTTCTTTTATTTTTCCTGAAATGAGACAGGATCTCCTCAGCCTAAGCCAGTGTTAAACCAGAGATCCTCCTGTCTCAGTTCTCCCAGTACTAGTTTTTTATAGGCAAGAGACGTCGCTCCCCCACTTAAAAAAATTAATTTAAATAGAATTGCACCAATTTTCCTTCCCAAGTCCTTTCTCTCCAACTGCTTCCATGCTCCCGCCACTCTCAAATTGAGAGCTTCCTATTCCGCATAACTATCATTACATATAAAAGACGCATGCTTTTCATTTATCACCCAAAGAACAGTATAGAAACGCATTAATTTTTTTAATTAGCTGGGTGGTGGCAGCACATGCCTTTAATCCCAGCACTCAGGAGGCAGAGCCAAGTGGATCTCTGAGTTCAAAGCCAGCCTGGTCTACAGAGCGAGTTCCAGGACAGCAGGACTACGCTGAGAAACCCTGTCTCAAAAAAACAAATACAAGAACAGAACAGAAAAGAAAAAAATCTACATAAGCTTCTTCCCTGCTAACTTCTTCACAAGTTTTGGTGAAGGGAAAATGGACAACTTTGGTGGCTGAGGGGACAGCAGGAGAAAAGAGGGGCAACATTGGAGCAGAGGAGAGGGAAAATCAATGCCCCAGAGAACTGGGAATGGCTAACAGCCCTTGGAGCACACACTGCCTATGTCTATCAGACAAAGAAATGCCCCAGGGCTCAGTGTGACAGAGCCCAGGCTGAAGACGTCAAAGCGACCTGCAGGTGAGGAATGGGCCTGGACTTTGCCAGGCAAGACCCTCAGGGCAGGAGGAGGG
>PVIU01013155.1:0-57108 GCA_004026605.1 Ondatra zibethicus | reverse complement strand
AAAATAAAATAAAAAAAAAAGCTTCTTTGTTTGCAAGACACAGTTTCCACAGTGTCCTCTCAGGTGCTTCCAGCTTTGCTCTGTTCCCCTCTCCCTGACACCTCTTCACTCATTAGTGCATGCTAAAATAGGAGGTCTTTACAAAAGTACCCAGTGTATTTAGGAGATGATATGATTGTAGGGTGAGGGAAATTATATCATTTACATTCTATAGTCTGTGTTCTTTCTGTATGAAAAGAAATCAATTATTTGTCTTGGTAAGAATGGGGATATGAAATGATAATCCCAGCCATTTTAATGGAAGCATCAATCAAACTCAGTGTGATATTGTTTGCGGGTACACAATGCTGCAGATGACTGTGGACACAAACATGCAGGCTCATTTCTGCTGCTGAAAAAAGCACTGCACAAGATGTTTTCTTGAAGGTAGAACATTTGTCATGCTGTGTTTATGACTACAGAAATGGCACCCAGCTGTGGATTTGGACAGGTTCTTGTTTTCCCTGCTCCTTTCAAGAACAATTTAAATTAACCTAAATCAGAATGTTTCAGTATATTCTTTTCCTCTTGTTACATGAAGCATGCTATTTTTATCCTACTTATGTCTGACTTGTCTTCTTTGGCAAGTATCCTTCCAATGTTTAGGGATCGCTGCACTCAGTGCCATGGAGTATGTGTTGGTTACTTTCGATGGTTTGGAGATTATGGTTGAAAAAATAATTATCTACATTTGTTTGGTGGAACAAAAAGACTGTAATTGTCTTTCTGAGAAACTAATTTTCTCAGGCAAATCATGCATCATCTAAAAGACCATGCAAGCTTCTTTTCAGGTGGTGTGGTTGGGTAAATCATACAAAACAGTATATGAGTTGATATATGGTCCAGCCAAATAACTTAGGTTGTTGTATCAAAGAATACTTGGAGATATTCTGTTTTATGGAAAATGGGTTAAAACAAATAAAAGAACTGAGTATCTTGTGTGAATCATTCTTTTATTCCCTAAATTTCCAACTTGACTGTTGGAAATTACTTTGGTTAGATCTTTAGTTCCTTACTTATAAGAATAAAGTATATTATTTCTTAAAGAATATCATAAACACATTACTATTTAAGTTCTCTTTGTATATCTTTTTGAGCTTTGTTAAAACAACTCTCAAGATGTTCTACTGGTCATTATCAAGATACTTTTGAGTTCGGAGTTAAGAGTTAATAATTAATATATTCTAGTGACTTGTAGAAGATGAATAAGGATTTAAAATAAATGAGAGGTAAATGTATAATTATGGAATTCACATTGGCCAGTTTTGAGTTAACATAGATCATCCAGTCCATACTTTATAGAAAATGGTCACTCAAATGTAGAATTTTTCTATGTGGATTTGTTTATGGCCAGATCACTGATTTCATACATGATTCTTTCCGCTGAGTTAATATATTGATTTCAATCTACTTAGTGGTTTCTGGAAACCAAAGAGGGAGGAATCTGAAAAAAAGAAAATAGAAACATGGACTAGAAATAAAACTTTGGGGAGCAATTATGAAGCACAACAGAATATCTTCTATTAAATGCTAAAAATAAGCAGGCTGTTGGACAAGGTGGTTAATGCCCATAATCTTAGCTTTCTAGAGGTTGAGGCAGCCAAATTGCCAGTTTTAGGGCAGAGTAGGCTACATTGCAGGTTTCAGGGCAGTAAGGACTATATATTCCAAGTTGTCTCAAAAAATAAAAGCAATACACACACACACACACACACACACACACACACACACACAAGGGGATGTGCAGAGAAGACACGAGATAAAAGGGCAGTTCAATATGACTATGTTTTCTTTTTACGGTCACCTGTCTTGAACTTTTGGTGGAGACTGGATTAACAGATCAGTAAGAATTTAGGTTTACCAACCATACAATGTAATGGATGAAAGAATTAAGAAACAGAGAGTCAAGAACTTAAATCTTGGAAATGAGGGAATTCAAGCATAACCCACTCACACCCTTAGAAACGTTTAACATTTTACTGAATTCCCCTTACCCTCACTTCCACAATTCTATTTCATAAGAGTTTAAAACATAAATATGTCATCGAAGGTAACAACTAGCAGGAAGCTGAATATTGTAGAACTCAAAGAATTCAACACACCAGACTAGTACTCTAACACTAACCTCACCCACAAGATCCAGAACACTTTGGCTCAGATAATTCTATACAAAGTGTCTAGAGGTTGTCTAAAGATCTCAATAGCTGATCTACCTGCTTTGCCTTCTCTTATTATCAAATTTGTGACTGTCAACTACATTTTCTCTTGAGGCCGTGAAAGTAGAATGTCTCACTAGACACCAGAAAGTTAACTCATTGAAGAATATAACCAAATACATGTCAGTCCTCCCTAGATATCTGACTGACTGACTAGACAGCTAAGCTGGCATGTTGAATTGGAACTAACAGAAACCTTAGTATTTATCTCTAAGTACCCATTTCATATATAACAGAGACTGTGTACATATTTTGATCTTAAGTATTTTGATGTTATAACAATATTACATATATATTGAAAATATAAACTTGCTCCAATGTGTCTATGGGCACCACAAATTAGACTCCACTTTCTTTTTTTCCTTTTCTTTCCTTTTATTTATGTTTTAGGGGTGATGAGGGTGCAAATGTGGGAGAGTAGACCTGGGAAGAATGGGAAGCAAGTGTAATCAGTATGAAATTCCCAAATAATTAATAAAAGCAGTATTTGGGGGAAAATGCAAACTTTGTGCATTCTTATATATTATACATATATATGCATATTTGCTTATACTCAGTGTGCTGCATGCATGCATATGTCCGTGTGTGTATATGTATGTATGTATGACATATGCACACATGACAGAGTGCTGGGGATCAAGCACAGGACCTCACACTTAACAGATAAATACTCTCCCACTAAACTGCATCCCTAGTTCCAAATATATTTTACATTTTTGGTAAAGAACAGAGATGACTTCCTATGGTAGACAAACAGGTGGGTGCTCATGAAACACCCCAAGTTTTAGGAGAGTTTTATCAAGTTTTGTCTATAGTTCGGTTTCTCAATATTTTTGAGACTTGTGTTTCTTTTAAGAGAATGCGGACACATGAGTGAATGCATTCTTATTCTCCAACAAAAGAATTTTAGCTATTAGAATGCATTTGGCTTAAAAAGCTATTATTACTTTTTCATTTCTAATTGTAGAATTTCTCATTGTGATAGAGTGGTTTATATGCATACATGTATTAAAATAACTAAATGAATGCTTGTGTCCACACATGTGCATAGTCATCAATGTTTACTAAAGCAAAGTCTACAGTTGAAACTACGAAATTTCACAAAATAGTTGGTTACATATTTATGAAGTTGTCCACTGCTATAAGCAACTGATGGAAGCATGAAACCTATTATTTGGACAAGCAAGATGTAGAAATGCTTAGATATTCATTTGGTATCTTTCTTCATGTTATTACAGTTATGCTGGATCATTTAGCTTTCCGCACGAAATTGGCAAGCAATGAGCTATATTGGCTAACGTCAACAAATAAAATGGACACATTTATTATATATTACCTTTGTCAACAATTATATGCCTGTATTCAGGCAAACACGTCGGTTTCTTTGTTGTATGTCTTGTCAATTTGAACTTTTGTATAGACATGAGTAGCAGGTAGGGCACCAACATCCATAGATTTAGAGGCACTTGTAATTCAGTCACCAGAATACAGGTTTTCTAACATAGATGCCTCTTTTTTTCTTATGAAGTAAATTGAAAATAGGTGCATTGTGTGTTTTCATTCTTGTTTAAAATAGAACTTGATGATTATATTTTAATGAGGCCTAAGCTTCAATGTGTGAACAAGTAATTGCTCATAAGCCCTTTTGCAGTCTTATTCATATCAGACTATCTGAACACTATAACAGCAAAATAAGAACACAATTTTCAACCATTCTTAGTCACTGCATAAATAGAAAGGAAAATGAAATTGCTCATATTACACCTTATAATTATGTCTCTCTTGCTGAGGTATCCCAAAAGGTGCAATTAAAAGATAACTATACAGAAAATAATGGTTTAATTTAATATTAAAATAGACATACAATGATTCTAAGTATTTAGAAAGCAGATTTGTTTCTCAATTTTCCTTCATAGTCACCTACCTGCCCAGTGAATACATAAACTCTTTTTTTTTTTTTTAGCTAAATTATCATTAACAAAAGCACTTTCAGATAGAATCACATAGTTTCTGGTCAAATCCAGAATTTAGAGAACTTCCAAATTTATGTAGAAATGTGAGAGAATGTGTACATTTTCTTTCTTTCTTCCTTCCTTCCTTCCTTCCTTCCTTCCTTTCTTTCTTTCTTTCTTTCTTTCTTTCTTTCTTTCTTTCTTTCTTTCCTTCCTACTGCTCTCTCCTTAGAATAAGAGTATCCTAGCTTTGGAATATTAGAATGAGATAAAATAATAAAATGCACTTAGCAATGCTCCAGACATAAGTTTTCTATAGCTACTACAATAATTAATGCAAATTTTTGGCTTAAAGAAACATTTATTTGTTTTTTTTTAATGATTGAAATTTCAAATGGGCTAAAAGTATTGACGCAGCCATATTCCTATTAGAAGGCCTAGCATCCAGAAGCTACCTCACATTTATCTCTTGCCTTCAAATAAGCAGTATCATATTGAATCTTTACCCATAGTGCATAGTTACCACTTTGATGCATTTTAATTTTCTTTTTCTTGTTTCTAACATACATATATACATTATATGTATTTCATATTTTTTATTTCAGGTACTTTGACATGAAAAAATATTTTGTTTGGTTATTTATCTATAAATTATTTAAAAATTATATTTTAGCTAATACATTTTTATTATTTTTTCATGGTAAATGGAAAATAAAAGAATAGCTCATTATATTTTCTTTTTTATTGATTTTTGTTGAGCGCTTCATTTTCCTCTGCTCCCCTCACTGCCTCTTCCCTCTTATTCAACCCTCTCCCAAGGTCCCCATGTTCCCAATTTACTCAGGAGATCTTGTCTTTTTCTACTTCCCATGTAGATTAGATCTATGTATGTCTCTCTTAGGGTCCTCATTGTTTTCTAGGTTCACTGGAATTGTGATTTCTGGGCTGGTTTTCTTTGCTTTATGTTTAAAAACCGCTTATGAGTGAGTACATGTGATAATTGTCTTTCTGGGTCTGGGTTACCTCACTCAAAATGATATTTTCTAGCTCCATCCATTTTCTTGCAAAATTCAAGATGTCGTTATTTTTTTTTTCTCCATTGTGTAAATGTATCACATTTTCCTTATCCATTCTTCAGTCAAAGGGCATTTAGGTTGTTTCCAAGTTCTTGCTATGACAAACAATGCTTCTATGAACATAGTTGAGCACATGTCCTTGTGGCACGATTGAGCATCCTTTGGATATTTACCCAAAAGTGGTATTACTGGGTCTTGAGGAAGGTTGTTTCCTAATTTTCTGAGAAATCACCACACTGACATCCAAAGGGACTGTACTAGCTTGCATTCACACCAGCAATGCAGGAATGTTCCCTTTACCCCACAACGTCTCCAGCATAAGCTGTCATCAGTGTTTTTGATCTTGGCCATTCTTACAGGTGTAAGATGAAATCTCAGAGTTGTTTTGATTTGCATTTCTCTGATGACTAAGGATATTGAACATTTCCTTAAGTACCTTTCAGCCATTTTAAATTCTTCTGTTGAGAGTTCTCTCTTTAGGTATGTACTCCATTTTTTATTGGATTATTTGTTCTTTTGATGACCAATTTCTTGAGTTCTTTGTATATTTTGGAGATCAGCTCTCTGTCTGATGTGGGATTAGTGAAGATCTTTCCCATTCTGTAGGCTTTCATTTTGTCTTGTTGACCATGTCCTTTGCTTTACAGAAGCTTTTTAGTTTCAGGAGGTCCCATTTATAATTGTTTCTCTCAGTGTCTGTGCTACTGGTGTTATACTTAGGAAATGGTCTCTTGTGCCAATGCATTCAAGTGTACTTCCCACTTTCTCTTCTATACAGTTCAGTGTGGCTAGCTTTTGTTGAAGTCTTTGATCCATTTGGACTTGTGTTTTGTGCATGGTGATAGACGTGGATCTATTTTCATTCTTCTACATGTTGATACACAGTTATGCCAGCACCATTTGTTAAATATGCTTTCTGTTTTTCCATTTTACATTATCTTCTTCTTTGAAAAAAATCAGGTGTTCATAGGTATGTGGATTAATATCTGGGTCTTCAAATCAGTTCTGTTAGTCCTCCTGTCTGTTTTTATGCCAATACCAGGCCTCTCTTGACTGAAGAATGGATAAGGAAAATGTGGTACATTTACACAATGAAGTACTACACAGCAGAAAAAAATAATGACATCTTTAAAATTGCAGGATAATGGATGAATCTAGAAAACATCATATTGATTGAGGTAACCGAGACCCAGAAAAACAAATATCATATGTACTTACTCATAAGTGGCTTTTAGACATAAAGCAAAGAAAAACCACAATTCACAATCCCAGAGAAACTAGACAACAAAAAGGAACCTAAGAGAGACATACATGAATCTAATCTACATGGGAAGCAAAAAAGATCTCCTGAGTAAATTGGGAGCATGGGGACCATGGGAGAGGGTAGCAGGGGAGGAAGATGAAGAGGGGAGCAGAGAAAAATGGGGAGCTCAATAAAATACCCTGTGTTAATTATACAAATACTTAGCTTCATTCTGTTATTTTTACATGTATAGATATTTTTAACATAATATTCCTCCTGTTATCCTCTCCTATCCCCTCCTGGTCTTACTCACCCCCCTCTTCTTTCTACCAAATTCCTTTTCCATATTTATTTGTTTGTTTATGTTGCTGATCCAAGTAGTTTTATTTGGATTATTCTGAGGTCTGGGTAAGCATTATATACAGTGGCATGGCCTCCTTACCAGTATTTATATTCCTAGATGGAATTTGTCTCCTGCTACTTGTAGTATTACCTTCCTATTCCTTAAAAAGGAGTATGTCCTCAAGACCTCTTCCTCTCTAGCTATCATGGTCTGCCAGTTGGTTCTTGATGGGTAGAATGGTGTCATCCATCAATCCCCTATTTTTCTCCTCTCAACACAGGATATTTACAAATTCAATCTTGAGTAGGTCATGTACTGCCAATCACTACTCTTAGAAGATCAAGAGTACAGGGCCATCTCATGTTCCTAAGACAGGTTTCTATATAACCTTACTCCTTTTTATATTTTCACTCTATCTCATCCTCTGTAATATTTTCTGAGCCTCGAAGTGAGTGAAGCTTCCTTCATGGCTAAGCATTCAACAGTCTCTCATTCTCAGCAATCTGACAAGTTATGAGTCTCTGTAATTCCTGCTGCCCAGTGCATAAAGGGCATAAAGGAGCTTCCCCGACTAAAGCTAATATAGCACTGATGTGTGCATATACATATAATTTAGAGAGGTATTTGGAGTGTATTGCATATCTATTTATTAAAACAACTTCAGTATCTTTCTCACATAGGCTTATATCCTCCATAGCTATAGATTTTTACTGTGTTTATGGATTCCATTTTATG
Organism: Ondatra zibethicus; assembly: GCA_004026605.1. Taxonomy (NCBI): domain Eukaryota; kingdom Metazoa; phylum Chordata; class Mammalia; order Rodentia; family Cricetidae; genus Ondatra; species Ondatra zibethicus. Next base: position 49,504 of record PVIU01013155.1, on the reverse strand, counting down.
AAGCAGACCTCCAATCCAGTCAAAGATGGTTGAATATCTGACTTCTAACTTGCCACTATTGTACTAGTATACACTTCTTGACTATCAATGGTCAGCAATGGAACATGAAACATCCACATCTGGGTAAGATTGCTGATGAAAATTCTCCTCCAGCAGCTTGGCTAGCACCACTAGCACTATGAAAGCAAGCCAACAGAGTAGAGGCTTTTTCTATCCTGGTCTCAGCTGGAAATATGCATTTCTTAAGACCAAAACATATGAGCAGTATCTCACTGTACCCAGTAGACAATTAACAGTTATGATAAAGCCTATATTATTTTTGGAAGCCTCAGAAGTGCCTCATTCAAACTCTTTCAATTGATAGCTCAGGCATGGTACTGATGCTTTAATTTTATAATTTGTTGTTTCTGGGAGCAGCTTTCTCTATCCATGTGCTGTGCTTCCAGCTAAACTCTTTAATTTTAATATATTTATTAACAATTCCATAGATATTTATAATACATTCTATACATTCATCCCAACATTCACTATCAATACTAACATTATGAACCACAGATTGAATAACTCATAGTTCTCTAGTCTTTTCTTCCATTTTCTAGGGTTAGTTTCCAAGCTACCACAGACTCATTTACTACCAAGTATTTTTAAGATTAACCAAGATATTCCAACATCCTGTGGATACTGGAATTTGTGAGTTGCTCTGTTAGCACTACTGTTTCTCCAGACATCATGGGTATGTGGAGATCCTCACTCATTTTCCTATATTCTGCTTCATTTCTACACTTAAACCTATTACAAGTGTCTCTGTTAGGGTTTTTATTTCTGTGAAGAGACACCATGACCACAGCAACTTGCGAAGAAAATATTTAATTGGGGTGGCTTGCTTACAGTTTTAGAGGTTCAGTACACTATCATGATGGGGAGTATGGTGGCATACTGGCAGATGAGGTCCTGGAATGAAGAATGCAACATCTTGTAGGCAACAGGAAGCTGACTGAGACACTGGGCAGTCTCCTGAGCATAGGAAACCTCAAAACCTATCCCACAGTGATACACTTCCTTTTACAAGGTCATATATAGCTTGAATTCTAATTGTTCTTAATAATAAAAACCAAGAGTCAGATGTAGAGGTTAATGCTGAAAGATCAGAGAAACAGAGCTGTCTGCCACTAATTCTTACCTCTACCGAAACCTCAAACCAAATAGGCGACCCTATCTCTTGAATCCTCAGACTGAACGCTCCAAGCTCCTGTCTCCTCCCACCTTGTATTCCTTTCTCAGACCAGCCATATCACTCCAGTCTCCACCTCCCTAGTGCTTGATTCAAAGGTGTGAGCTCTGTTTCTCTTTTAGTCTGATACAATCTCCATTAGCCCAGCGTGACCTTGAACTCCTAGAGGTCTGTCTGCTTTTGTCTTCTGAGTGCTGGGTTTAAAGGTGTGTGTCAACACTGCCTCCTCTCTATGGCTAACTAGTGTGGCTTGCTCCGCACTCTGATCTTCAGGCAAGCTTTATTTGTTAAAGCACAATCAAAATATCACCAGTCATGCCTACTCCAACAAAGCCATACCTCCTAACAATGCCACTTCCTATGAGATTATGGAGTCCAATTACATTCAAAGTACTACAACAAGGTTTCATAGCTTCTTCCAGTGGCAATTCTTACCTGTACAGGTGTTGCTGCCTGTCAGCACATCTTGGTCACCCCTGCTGGTGCTTAGAGTTCTACTAAATACTACTGTGCCATGCTGCAGTGGCTGTGGCATTATGTTCTATAACACAAAGAAAAAAGCCAGTTTGCCTTTCTGTAATTCACTGTCATTTGGACACCAAGTGTGCTGTTTATTCCAACTTCTAATGTTTCAGTGAAGCACATTCATAGTTTATTTTATACCCCTCGGAGATTTTGCAGGCGCACTATATGCCCAAGTATCTCTGAAATCAGATTCAAATGCAAGGCATCAACAATGCTCACTGTTTTCCCTATGAAAAATAGAGCTTAATAGTGTCTATTACGCTCATCTGTTAGGAGAAGTGTTCTCCTGGGGGGAAGAGTAGTTGGGATTTTAGTAATAATCATGTTTGATGGGTTCAGTAACGTCCCAGACAAGTCAGCTTACACTGAATGATAAATTGAGACACTGTACAGCCTCCGTCCAACCATGGATTCCTTCTTTTGGCCACAAAATGTAAGGTGTCAAACTAGCATCTGGGTTAAGCCTGAAGTCTTCTTTTGAAGAAGGATAGATTATACTTCTTCGGAGATTTACTCAAGTCTTCGTGGAGATGTTTTCATACAGTTAAGTTAGTTTAAAAGACAATTAGAAGTAGAATTATGATTTCAGAGCCAAAATCCATCTCACAGACATCTGGAGCCTTTCAAAGAATGCCATTCACTATACTGGAGTATAGATTAGTTTTCTCTCTTCTTTGTTTTTTCTTTACTTTTTTCTTTCTTCATCATATTTAAGTAATTTGTGTATTAGTTAATATTCTTGTTGATGTGACAAATTACTGGACAACAGCAGTATTTTGTTTCCCAGTCAGGGGTGTAGTCCATCCTAATGGGGAAGTTACAGAGGGAGATTCTAGGAGCAGATGGTAGCCAGGAAACAGAGAACAGAGAAACCTGTATTCAGCTCCCTTTATTATTTACCTGCTTTTTTTGTTCCAGTCCAAAGACTCCTGCCCTGCCATTCACAATGTATTGATCTTCCCAGTTTAAGTGTCTGCATTATTAATCCCTTACTGGATTTTTAAGAGGTTTATACATAAGTGTTTTTATATCTCATCAATTTGAAAATCTGGATTGGACATCATGGCTCATTTTAATAGAATTTTGTTAAATGTGGGAAGTCTGAAAATAATCTATTTTTACAAACCTCTTTTTTACATTCTTTCTTTCATTAAATATTAAAACATACTATCTTCTCTTTATGTCACACAAACAACTGTATTGTAAAAGTATCGCTTTGATACCTAATATTATTTGTCATAGGTATGTTGTAGAAAGAAACAATAATATTAACTGTTGAGTACCCTTTTGTCCACTAGAACATATCCCATTCCATCACTACACTCCAATCTCTACTCCCTCCCAGATACAGTCAAACAAGTAGACCTGTGATTTGACCCAGCCTGGTAAGTCTATTCTCTTACCCTTAAGCTACATACAATCACCACAATCCTCATACCCACAGCTCTGTCTCAGTTTGAGGATATCTACATATGCTTTCTTAAACTCCAGGTTTAGGACAGTATGCACAAATCTGTGTACAACCCAGCCTGTTGTATTCACATCAGACATACAACAATAACAACAAAAAAATCCACATACTCAGGTCCTATTGCAAAATCACAAACAATATTAAAGTTCAAACAAGAATTTCTCCTCTAAAATCTACCAGTCTTACAGAAATGTTCTCCAGTGAGAAGTACCTACTTGAACCCCAGTACACGGACGTTAAAAGAACAACCATAAACTAAAATAATTCAATGTGTTTAAAGAGGATAAAAACCAAACTCCTCACTAAAGAGCATCATCATAAAGAGAATAAATACTTGAGGGATGTCCACAAAACAGCAAACATGGCCTAAACGGATATGACAAAGTTTTCAGGGCTTGAAAACTGAAGTCAATAAATAGAAACATTGAGATAACTCAAGAGGAAATGAAGTTAGAATTGAAGAACTCTATTAGAAAAACTCAGGGGAAACCTTACAAGTAGAATGGGTCAAGAAGAATGTAGACTATCAGGCATTAAAACAAAGATGTTTTAGACCACACAACTAAAGAATCTGTTTTTAAAAATGTAAAAATATAGGAAAGGAGCATCTAGGAATTGTGGTACACCATGGAAAGACCAAATCATAGATGAGAGAGAAAAATCCTGTGTCAATTGAACCAGGTCTTCAATAAGATCATAAAAGAATACTTCCTCAAGCTAAGCAAAGAACCCATGCAGCACACAGAACATCAAATAAATATCACAAAAATCCCACAGCATATCATTGTTAAAATGTTAGCCATACTCCTTGTTCTTTCTGACCCCATTCTCACTAGATCACAAAGACCTCCTTTCCCAACCTTCTTTCCCCCAACTCATTTCAGTATCCAAGCCTCCAACACCAGTAGGCATTCCCTACAAATACACAAGCTAAGCAGGAAAACACAAAGCAGCAATTTGAGGAAATAAATCAATCCCTTAAAGAAATCCAGGATAACACAAACAAATAATTGGAGGAAAAAAACAAATCATTTAAAAAACAAAACAAGAAAATACAAACTAACAGTTGAAGAAAATAAATAAAACTGTTCAATACCTGAAAATAGAAATAGAAGCAATGAAGAAAACACCAACTGAGGAGCCTTCTGGAAATGAAATAATTTGAAAATATGAACAGGAACTACAGAGGCCATCTTCACCAACAGAATGCAAGAGATGGAAGAGAATATCATGCATTGAAGATACAGTAGAAATGGACACATCAGCGAAAGAACAGCAAAGACACAACAGAAAGCTTACAAACTCATGGAAACCAAACAACTTCTTAGCTGAATGAAAAATGAGTCAAGACAGAAAGAAAGAAATGAAAGACTTTCTAGAACTCAATCAAAATGAACACACACTATACCTAAACCTATGGGACATAATGAAAGCAGTGCTAAGAGAAACGTTCATAGCACTAAGTCCCTTCGTAATATAAAGGAAAGATCTCATAGTAGCAACTTACAGAACACCTGAAAGCTCAAGAACAAAAAGAAGTAAATACACTTCAGAAGATTCGATGGCAAAAAATAATCAAACTGAGGGCTGAAATCACTAAAATAGAACTAAAAACAACAATATAAATAATCAATGAAATGAAAAGTTGGTTCTTTATCAGAGTTCTTAATAGTTCAGCTTCTAAGGAACCCCACTCAGGGTTCATTTAAAAAGATTACAATAAGCTAAGGAAGCTAAAGTGGTTAAGAGATCTACTCAAAACAGGATCCATTTACCTCTCTCTCTCTCTCTCTCTTTCTCTCTCTTTCTCTCCTTCTTCTTCTCCTTCCCCCTCCCCCTCTTCCTCCTCCTTCTTCTTTTTCTTCTCTCTTCTTATTTCTTATTGGCCCTTGTTCTACCCATTACAAACATTTCCAGTAATATATACCATTATAACAAGCCATTTCCCCAGGCCCTAGCAGTTTCCAGGACTGAAATTCTGAAATTTGCCCCATAAAAATTAGATAAGAGTTTTCAAACACACACACACACACACACACACACACACACGGCTGTCAGCTCAAAGTGGGAGTGGATAGTATACAACATCTGGTGAACTCCTTAATGGTGAAAGTTAGTTGAGAAAGGAATTAAATGATCAGAGAATTCTAGAGGGGAAGGCTGGTAAGTTACTCTTCATTTTTAGGTGGTTAGTAAAGAACTAAAATGTTTATTTTCAGTAAATTTATGAATAGGGCACAGATTTCTTTTTAATCAGTGCACCACTTTTTTTCCTCCCAGAATGCATACAGGATACTGACCAGATCAATGATTTAAATAGACCTATAATCCCCAAAGAAATAGAAGTGGTCATTAGAAGTCTCCCAACCAAAACCAGACAGGGCCACATGGTTTTAGTGCAGAATTCTACCAGAATTTTAAAGAAGAGTTAATACCAATACTCTTCAAATTATTTCACAAAATGAAAGCAGAAGAAACATTGCTCAAGTTTCATTTTATGAGGCCACAGTTATCGTCCTGATACTCAAACCACAAAGATACTGAACAAAAAAGAGACTTATAGACCAATTTCCCTCATGAACATAGATGTAAGAATATTTAAAATGCTTGCAAACTTATTCTAAGAACACATAAAAGTAATCATCCTCCATAATAAGAAGGCTTTATCCCAGAGGTGTAGGTTTGGTTCAATATATGAAAATCAGTAACTGTAATCTACCATATAAATAAAATGAAAGATAAAAACTACATGATCAACTCATTAGATTCAGAAAAGGTCTTTGAAAAAATTTTAACATACCTTCATGAAAATAGTCCTAGAAAGATTAGGGATAGAAGTGATGTACCTAAACATAACAAAAACAGTTTATTGCAAGCCTATAGCCAACATCAAACTAAATAGAGAGAAACTCAAAGCAATTCCATTTAAATCAATAACAGGACAAGATTTTCTACTCTCTCCGTATCTATTTAGTATAATATTTGAAATCTTTGCTAGAGCAATAAGATAACAAAAGGCAAGGGATACAAATTGGAAAGGAAGAAGTCAAAGTGATGATATGAGAGTACACATAAGTTATCCTAAAATTTTCACCATAAAACTCCTCTAGCTGATAAACATTTTCAGTAAAGTATTTGGATAAAATATGAACTCAAAAACATCAGTAGCCCTCTTATATACAAATGGGAAATGGTCTGAGATAGAAATCAAGGAAACAACACCTTTCACAATAGACTCAAATGATATAAAATATCTTGGGGTAACTCTAACCAAGCAAGTGAAAGACTTATATAACAAAATCTTCAAGTCATTGAGGAAAGAAATTGAAGAATATATCAGAAGATGGAAATATTTCTCATGTTCATGGATCCATAAGATAACACTAAATATAACAATCTGACATAAAACAATCTATGAACTCAATGAAATCCTTATCAAAATTACAACACAATTCTTCATAGACCTTGAAGGTACAATTCTCAAATATATAGGGAAAAACAAAAATGCAGGATTGCTAAAACATTCCTGAACAATGAAAGAACTTCTGGAGCCTCACTAGTCCTGATTTCTAATCATACTAAAAAACTGTAGCAATAAACTGCACACGGTATTGGCATAAAAACAAATATTGTGATCATGGGATCAAATTGAAGATCCAGGAAGAAGTCTACACACATATGGACACCTGATTCATGATAAAGAAGTCAGAAAAACATACTGGTAAAAAGACAGCATCTGCAACAAGTGATGTTGGTCAAACTGGATGCCTGCATGTAAAAACATACAAATAGATCCATATTTTTACCCCTGCACAAAATTAAAATCCAAGTAGAAATAAACCAGATACACTGAACCTGATAGAAGAGAAATTGGGTAATAGCCTCTAATGCATTGGTACAGGAGACAACTTTCTGAACAGAGTAATGATAGCATTGACACTAGATCAACAATTAACAACTAAGACCTGAAACTGGAAAGCTTCTTTCAGGCAAAGGATGCCATCAATCTGAAAAAGTGGCCAGCTAAAGAATGAGAACAGATTTGATACAGGCTTAATTTAATTAATCCACATTTGATACAGGATTAACACCCAAAATACATTAAGAACTCAAGGAACTAGATATCAAAAACCCAAATAATCCAATTCAAAATGGGACACAGATCTGAAATAAAGAACAACAAATAATCAAAATATATAACAGATATAACAGATTAAACAACTTCAATAAAATACAACAAAATAAATACAGACTCATGGCACAAAGTTTATTCACCATTATTATTTGGCTTTATCTAGGATGTAGAGATGGTTCAGTCTTAGTAAGTCAATAAATGTGGGATAATGAAAATCCTTATTCTCTGTTGATAGGATTGAAAACTGGTGCAACTACTCTGGGAATCAATGTGGAGATAGTCACAAAACTAAAAACAAATCTCCTATATGGCATATTATACTACTCCTTGTCCTATGTCGAAAGGATTTGACATTCTATTCCACAGATACTTGCTCAGCTATGCTTATTGCTGCTCTATGTTTATTGCAAGGAAGTGGAAATGACCTATATGTCCTTTATCAGATGAATTGATAATGAAAATGTAGTCTATAGATACCATAGAATACCATTCTGCTATAAGTATAAATGAAATTTTAAAATTTGCAGGTGAATGGATGGAATTAGAAAATATTATTTTGGGGAGGTAACCGACAAATAAATACATAAGCCATGTGTTCTTTCCCATCTGTGATTTCTAGCTCCAATTTTTCAGATATTAGTACAAGGTCAATACATAGGAAAAAGGAAGGAGGAGAGACAACACTAAGGATATTTGGAAAAGCCATAATTAATCGTATTACTTCATATTTACTTAAAATTACATATAATATGCAGAAGTATACACACACACACACACACAACTTCACTTAACATTAAATGGTAGCCAATGACCCCTCCTTACAAACACTGTTTACCACTCTACTTGGCGAACCAGGGAAAGCAGGACCTAAAAATGGATGGACTAAAGTCTCATGCAATAGTCGACTTTAATCAGAGCATCGGGCAATTTGTATACTCTGAGGGTTAAGAGTCACCTGAGGAAAGGGAGAAGGGTTTGTACAAGCTGGGAGGAGGTCAAATGCATCACAAAGGAACCTACCGAGATAATGGCCTGAGCTTGTGGGAGAACACGGACTCTGGATCAACAGTAAAGGAGCCTGCATGGGACCGGCCTGCATATGTGTGGCAGCTAAGCATCTTGGTGTGTTTGTAAGGCTCCTAGCAGTGAGATCAGGACCTGCCCCTGGTGCTTAGATGCTTTTGGGAATCTGTTCCCATGCTGGATCACCTTATCCAGCCTTTATACAGGGGGAGGGGCTCAGTTCTACCTCAACTTGGATGTGCCATGTTATGTTCTAGCCTATGAGAGGTCTGCTCTTTTCTGAATGAAACAGATGATGAGTGGGTGGGCAGGGAGTGGATTAGATGGGAGTGTGGGGGAGGGAAATAGGAGGAGATGAGGAAGAAGAAACTGTGGTTGATATGTAAAATAAAGAAAAAATGTTAATAAAAAAAAAAGAAGAGTCACCTGAGTAAAGTTTACAATCACAAGGATAAGCCTCACATGGCAAAAACCTGTTTTTATATAGAGGCATATGAAAAACAGCATCTAAAGTATATTCATTCCTATCTGGTACACCCGGGAGGAGCATGAGAACACATTCCAAGAACAGTTCCATATTTTTGAAGAAACTGAGGTCATACAATCTGTCTTGTTTCTTGGAGTTTCCTTACAAGAACTCATAATCCCCCTTGCTCTACTTCAATCTCACACTGTATTCCTATACATCACAAGATGTATAGATTACCTCACAAATCCTTCAGCTCCCACTTTGAGAAATTGCCTTTAGAGCTGTTGGTCACAGGACTTCAAGTGCCTCCTGAAACATTAAAAGTTATTTCAATTGTCCTTGGTTGTCTTCCAGAGGTTCATTTTGAGTTCTTACTATTAAAATTACCACACATTTCAGACAAAGCATTTGGAAGGTCTGAACTTGATATATCTTAAAAGGCTCAGAGATCTAACTTTCATAATACAGAAGATGCTTTGCAAGCTGCCAAGGGAAGGAAGCAACCAATGATCAGCACCATGTCATTAAGGGTGTAATAATGGTTCTAATATCTCAGAGGTAATCAATAAACTGTCTAATTGGACATAGGGCCCATCCAACAGAAGAGAAATCACACCTGGTGCAGGAAAGCTAGTCAGTTACCAATTGAGGTTATGAGTCTTAGAGGAGAACCAAAGTACTGCTACTATACTAGACCAGTAAATGTCTAATTGCATTCTAAACTCATCCTTAGCTCCACAGATAATTATATTTCTTATCTATTGTCAAAGAAGCTTCTCTATGCTACAAACAAAGCCCATTACACAAACTAAAACAGGTAAAATATAGGGATCAACTGATTCTATTCCTATATACCTAATCCAACCATGATAGATTCTTTTACAACACAATTCCTGCTCCTAAGGTTTAAAAAAAAGTCCCAGAAAAGGGAACAGAAAGAATGTATGAACCAGAAGGTCAAGAATTCTTCTCTGAGACTGTATCTTCTGGAAATAACAGAGAAGTTTCACCCATGATAACTCAACAGTATGACTGCCTAAATAAGACTTGAACAATGAACCAATAGACCTGATAATGTGGAAGGAAGAAATTTCAATGGAGCTCCACCCTGAGACAAGGAGATACAGGCAGTTAATGGAGAGAGGAAATGTGAGCCATTTGCAAGGATGAGCCCCTCTAATTGGTTATCTAATGCCAAGTACTCAGTCCTTAAATCATATATACACAAGCAACACTAAACAGACTCAACAGGTTGTATTTATTTATTTATGTCTATATAGAAAGGGATATATAATCAATATATTTTTATCTATTTATATATCTATGTCTATATATATATCTACCTATCTATATTTATATCCATTTAAAATAAAAGGAAAAGACATTTGAGTAGAAAAGAGAGGAGATATGAAAAGGATTAGATGGAGGAAATTACTAACTCTACTTTTTAAAAAAATTTAAAAATATCACAAAAAAGAACATTACCATCCCCTATAGGAATGAGATGAAGAAAGAAGTATAGAAATACTTCCAGGACTAAAGCTGGTCACTAAATACTATGTGAAGGGAAATCTTAACACCTAAATTTCAGAGCCCAAACAAAACTTGGTTGGGGCAAATATACAGCTTGCTGGGAAGGAATAATATGGCTGGCCGTAAGATCCAGATCTTGTGAGTAGAGTTCCTTCTTTATGGCCATACAATCAAGCTAAAGGGATATGCATTCTGCTATAGGAATATACAAAGAAGAGAGAGCAAGGCAGCACTTGTCAGTGGTATGATCTTAAATATTATATTGAAATTGAATTTCCAAAGTGATGGTGTTAGAAGATGCTGTCCTTGGGAGATGGTTAGCATGCAGATGCAGTGTGTTCCTGAATGAGATTAAACTGTCATCCCTTACAATCACATAAAGAACCCTATATGAAACAGTGTCTTACCCAGACATTGAAACCACAGGCACCTTGGTCTGAGATTTCTCAGCCTTTAGTACTGAGAAGGCATAAAATGTTATTTATAAATTATTCAGTTTAAGATCTTTTGTTATCACAGACAGAAGGGGCTAAGACAGTTACTGCTGTTTTTTGGAAGCTGAAGAGAAGTGACTGCTTCAAGCTGTGATGATTTTGCCTATCAGTAAATATAGGTAAATCATTTATTTGGAATATGATCAAGTATATGGAAAAATAATATAAGGAGACTGGAGAATATCATATGTTATGAAAAGATCAATATTTTAATACAACATGAAAAATTCAGTCTCAATTGGCAGGTGATAAATACATACTAGGATTTGAAACATGTTTAACATTATGGTAAAATGCAAAAAAAATTATTTTTCAGCTGCTTAAAAGAAAAATTCCAGAATTATGAGGCGAAATCTACTGAAATAATTATGTAAACTATGATAGCAGATGGAATTATTATATAATAAGCTTACCCAAGAGATGTGTTGATCTTGGAGGCAAAGATGTATTGTTTCATTTATTCTTGCATGTCACATTTTTCACATGCAATATGGTACTGATTTATATACATATGGACACATAGAAAAGTACACACAAAAACACACATGAGAACTTCAGCATATATACATATGAACACATAGAAAACTACACGCAAAGATACACATGAGAACTTCAGCATATATACATATGAACACATAGAAAAGTACACACAAATGCACACATGGGAACATATGGGGAAGAAGGCTCCACATGAATAAATACTATCCTCAGTTTCTAGATAAATATAACTCTGTAAATTACAAAAATGATTCACCCTTCTTTTAAGTATTCAGAAGCAACAGCTCCAGGACAATATGATTCATATGTCTTCAACAATTGTCCTGGTTTCCACCTTCTTAATACACTTTATAGCTCTCTGAATTAAGAATATGAGGGAATGAATGGGAAGGCCAAGATAGGGGACAGACAGAAAGGGAAAGGAAGGAAATAGATATTTAGGCTGAGAGTGTCATTATGGGGCTAGCAAGAAACCTGGCACTTGGGAAATTCCCAGGATTCCACAAGGATGACTCCAGCTAAGACCTTAAACAGTAATGGAGAGGGTGCCTGAACTGGCCTTCCCCTGTAATCAGATTGATGGCTACCTTAATTGTCATCATAGAACCTTCATCCAGTAACTGATGGAAGCAGATGCAGAGATCCATGGCTGAATACTGGGTCGAGCCCCCAGAGTCCCATCAAAGAGAGGAATGAGCGAGAATATGAGCAAAGAGGTCAAGACTCTGATGGGGATGCCCACAGAAACAGATGACCTAAGCTCACTGACCCGGAACTGACAGTAGGGGAACCTGTATAGGTCAAAACTAGGTCCTCTGAATGTGCATGATAGTTGTGTGTGGCTGGGGCAGTCTGTAGTGCCACTGGCAGTGGAACCAGGATTTATCCCTTGTGCTTGAACTAGATTTTTGGAGCCCATTCTCTTTAGAGGGATACTTCGCTCAAACTAGATATACGGGGTGAGGGGATAGGAACTTGGTCCTGCCTCAAAGTGATGTACCAGACTTAATTGACTCCGATGGGAAGCCTGAGTAGTGGATGGGGGTGGGGTGGGTGGAAGGTGGGGGGAGTGGAAGGAGGGGAGGGAGAGGGAACTCCCTTGGTACGTAAAATGAGAAAAGATTGTTTTTTAAAAAATAAATAAAAAAGACTTATCATAAACAAAAAACATTGGGAGTCATTATTTAGGAACCCTTCCAGCAATGACTTCACTCTATATGTGGCTGCATTTTTTAATTGACTTTTTATTTGTGAGCCATCCAATAATGCAATAAGAAATTAATTTGTAGAGAACAGTGTGTAATTAATATCTGTCTGTAGAGGCATGCAAAAATTTTAGCTAATAGAGTAATTTCTGCTATGCAGAAAAGAGAATTCAAGCATTACACCTTATTGTCCTAAGTTTTGGGTTTTTTATTTTCCTTTTTTTCCTGAGACAGGATTTCTCTGTGCAACAATCCTAGCTGTCCTGGAACTAGCTCTTGTAGACATGGCTGGGTTAAACTCACAGAGATTTGCCTGCCTCTGCCTCTGCCTCCAGAGCGCTGGGATTAAAGGCGTGTGCCACCACAGCTCAGTTCCTCTGAGGGGTCATTAACCAACTTAATGTGTAATAACACAGTTGTTTCAGTTTTATACATGTGCACTTGTTCTTAGATTTTCTTTTGAGTCAGTATACGTCTTAGAGTTTCTGATAGGTGATTCTGAGTGTATACATAATTGTTGAACTCTGTTTTTCAAATACCACAAGAAGATTTTTTTTCTTCATCTCTATAAGAAAATGTGACTGTGTTGTAGCACTATCTTCAGCTTCATGGGCAATGTACCACATGATCTTGGGAGGCCATTCTTCTGGACTTTGAAGGGAATAACCACCAGAACTCTGAGAGGGATAACTGCCAGAACTCACATGACAGTTGTTGTTAAAGTAGAATAACAACATTTATTGAATAATTGTTATGTTCCAATTATGTTGCTAAAGCACCATATATTCATTCATTCATTCACTTATGCACCTTTTGTTTGATGTAGAAGAAAGCAAAAGCAATCTTGGTAGTATGTATGAGCAGAACCAAGTTGACATGAATTACATAATAGGCCTATAGGTGCCGAAACAGGGTATGGAGTAGATAACAAGAACACTTGGAGATCAACAGTTCAGGGCAGGCAGGAAGACTGAGTTTTCTACATATTGACTATTCAAACACTCCTTTTCAACTAGTACAATTTTCCCATGGCAGGTGACCTCTTTTTCCTCCATGATAATAAAATTTCTCCTCGACAAGAATTTCTTTTTAATTACAAAAGTTAACTAGCAACTATAGCCGAGGAAAAAGAATTGCCTGTTTAAAGCTTTTCTAAATGGATAGCGCCTCTCAGGTACAAGGGGTCAACCAACTCTGATGGGCGACGTACTGTTCTCATCACCCTTAATTCACACTGAGGCTGCCCATTTAGCATGAGTTTAAATTGACTTCAGCATTCTTGAAAGAATTGCCTTTTTACACATGCAGCTATGGGATTTTGAGAAGTGTATTGAATAGATTTCACCCTCTAAGTGTTGTTACTTTCATATTATCTCATTAAAATAATAGAATTTTAAGAGCCTAAGAAGCCACGAGATCATCTTATCAATTTACCTTCATTGTGTTTGAAGAGCTGAGGAAGATAGGTTTTTTTTTTCAGCAGATAAAACCCTGCTTAAATGTTCTAGAATGAAGAATAAAACTCTCAAAACTTCCTTAGGCAATGGAAGGTATCTTTAGAAATAGCCAATGTTTTAACAGCTCTTTCTCAAGTTAAGCAAAATCTATTCTAATGTACCTCCCAAGAATTGGAGAAAGAATGGTGGAAAATAAAATTAATTTGATTTTCATAAAGTGGTGGTATAGGAGAGAGGAAAAAATTCTCTAGAGCCAGTAAGAAAATAAATGTGAACATGAGTGATTACAGGAAATCTCAGTGAATATAAATAAATCAAATTTCTATCCATGTAAATTGTAGATCATCCAAGACAACATTTGCAAGAGCAACTGGAAAAGAGTTTACTTTAAAATAGATAACAGGGTGAAATCTCACTTCTTACTGTGCTCTGATAGCTAGAGAATCATGGAATGATAGGCTTTTGGCATCAAAAAGCCCTGTCTGTTAGTATAGTAATGATGCCAGGTGAATAAATTTAAGGCGTGTGTGTGAAGCAAAGACATGTGTGTTTTTGATTTATTTTTATACCAGTACAGGGCTACAGTGGCTGTTCTTTTAGTAAGCAGGGGAAAAGTCAGTCATATTATCTATGATTACCACAAAAATGGAAAAGTCTTGCATTGTCCCACAAAAGTCTTAGATTGTAGTTGATTGTCAGACTCTGCCAAGGGCCTGAGAATGGTGTCATGTTTGCCTGCAGGTTTTACTTCTCTAAGTTATTCCCACAAATGACCAACCTTGTCAGGCCTACCGTTACAAGTTTTTGTCATTTCCTAACGGCAGAACAGATTCCCCATCAGCCTGAAGGAAACTTTTTTAAAAAATGGATTTATTTTACATCTCCACCACAGCCACCCCTCTCTCTTCTCCTCCCATCCCCGTCTCTTCTCATTCCCACCCTCCCTCAAGCCACCCCTCCTCCAATACTGTTCAGACAGGGGAAGGCTTCCTTTGGGCCTCAGCAATGCTTGGCTAATCAAGCTGACGTAAAGACCAAGCTTCTCCTCCTGTATTTGGGCTTGGCAAGGCAATTCAGCATGGGGAATAGGTTCCCAAGAGTCCGCCAAAGCACTAGTGACATCCCTCCTCCCATTGCCAGGAATCCCCAAAATAGACCAAGCTACACAACTGTCACATATATGCAGAGGTCGTAGGTTGGTCTCATGCAGGCCCCCGGTTGTTGATTGACACTCTTTGAGTTCTCATGAGCCAAGTTAGCTATTTCTGTGGGTTTTCAAAAAATGTTCCTGAACCCCTTGGTTTCTATAATCCCTCTTTCCTCTCCTCAACAGGGCTCTCCAAGCTAGGCCCAATGCTTGCTTTTGTTGTTGTTGTTGCTTGTTTGTTTTGTTTTGCTTTTGTTTTTAGAGACAGGGTTTCCCTTGTAGCGTTGGAGCCTGGTCTGGAACTAGCTCTTGTAGACTAGACTGGCCTCGAATCACAGATCCTCCTGCCTCTGCCTCCAAAGTACTGAGATTAAAGGCGTGCTCCACCAATGCCCAGCTTAGGCCCAAGGCTTTGTGGTGAGTCTCTGAACCAGCCTCTATCAGTTACAGGGTAAAGGCTCTTCTCTGACTACTGGAGTAGTCACCAATCCAACCATAGGGCATGGCAAGTTCAAGCTATTCATCTAGTGCTGCCAGGAGTCTTAGCTGGGGCCATGCTTGTAGACTTGTGGAAGTTTCCCTTGCATCAGACTCTTACCCGGTTCCATAAATTCCCTCTTTCCAGTCATCTTTCTCAGCACTATCCCCCTCCTTGCAACCTAGTCTCTCAAGTTCCTATGCCCACCTGCCCTCAGTTCACCCAGGAGATCTCTATTTCCCCTTTCCAGGGAGATCCTTGCATCCCCCCCCGTTGGGCCATCCTTGTTACTTAGCCTCTGGGTCTGTGGATTATAGCATGGTTACCAAGGAAACTTTTTAAAGACATTCCCTGCAATACCCTCCCTTCCTCTTCTCCATTGCCATATCTTATCAATATTAGTTTATTGGTGTTTTGTGAAATGTATGGTCTACATTTTACTTGTCTTAGAAGAAGAGCAAATGACAAAGTTCATGAGGATACGTGTGCAATAAAGTGTGAGCAATATTTTCTTTGATTGTTTTTTGTTATTTTGATTTGGTTTTCAAGGAAGGGTTTCCCTGTAGCTTTGGAGCCTGTCCTGGAACTAGCTCTTATAGACCAGTCTGCCTCTGCCTCCTGAGTGCTGGGATTAAAGGCATGTGCCATTACCACCTGGTTTAAGAGTGTTTTTGTATGACTTATAAGGCACAGACATACTAGAATATGTCTGAAAGGAGTGATGGCCATAGTAAATGCAAAACAACAGCAGCAGCAGCAAAACAAGAATAACAGCAGCAACAACAAGAACACAAACAACAGTAACAACAACCATAACAGCAACATTAACGACAGCAAGAACAACAATAATAATAGTGAACAGATAACAGTAAGGAAATAGCCAGGACAGGAGTGGTCAATTTATTTTAGATCTTAGAGAATTTGTAGGTCAAGAAAGAAGCTCCACTTACATACAGTTTTTTCCTGTTCTGATGCTCCAAGTGGTAATTGTATGGTGATCTTCCTTTGTCAGAACAGAAACTATATATATGGGTAGTTTAAAACGGAGGCAAAAGACGTATTCTAGTAGACCCGTTCTTCCTTCTTCCTCAGCACTCAGCTAATATTAGGAACTCATGGTCTGTCACTCCTCCACATAATGCCTTACAGAGGAGGTCTCACCAAAACCCATGCAGAGTCCTGCGGTATTTTGACATTACCTGCATCTGTGTCTGTTTAATTCTCTGACTCATGGCTCATTATTAGGAAAATCATGGGCCTTCAAGTATAAATAACCAAATCCTCAAAAATCAGCTTCATTGCTCATTAAGCTGACATTCTGCCTACATCTGCTCTTCTCCTTTTGTTTCATTTCTCAATGGGTTTTCACAACTCAACTAGAAGTTGTATAGCATTAATGAAGCTGCCTTGGTCATAGAACACACAGTGCAGTGTTGGTGGAAAGTAGATATTAAAAATGGGATGACTATTACAAATTCAAGTGTGTCACTCGTAGATTGATACTTGCATAAAATGTATTCAATAGCTTTACAGATTTCAATACTTCAGATTTAATCTATGTTAAGCAGAATTCATGTTTGCTGAGCAGATTCCCCCATTAATTCTCTTTTATACATTATTCACAGGGAAGATTTTGTAATTGCCATGTTTTGAAATTCTCATTCAACTAAGGCCTCTGGAAAAAAATGTTATATTCCTTCTTGAAAGTGCTTGACTTTTACAGTAAAATAAAATCTGCAGTTAAGTCTTTTTATCTAATTAGGCAATTTGTGCAAAAAAAAAAACAACAAAACCATAAAAATGTAATGCTGTAGACTCTGGAAGCTCTTGTTAGCAGTGTGTCCACTGCTGCAGGAGGGTTCTAACAGGGATGTGGACACGCTGACCTGAGAGGTTACAAATTGCACAGCATCATCTCTGCTCTCATTCCTGGTTTCAGGTTTTCTTCAGACATTTTCTTTATCCTAATATTATTGTAAACAATATAGAGAGTGTTTTTGAGGCTTCTGTGGACTTCCCATGTACTCTGCTCTAGGGTGTAGCTTTTTTCATGAGGTTCTGTCTCAAGGATGAACTCATAAATACCAACTATCAAAATAGAACAAAGAGACAAGTACTTAAATGGTCACACGCAGCTCTAGGTTAGCTCTGGTATGTATACATGTTGCTTATGTATACATGTTTAGGGCTGATCACTTGGAATTGAATTACCCATTAGGGAGATAAATGAGTCTCCTTATCTTAGCAGACATTAATTGCTTGCAGTATATTCTTAGAGAATTACATGTATTTCATTTAATTCCTACATGAATATTGGTAAATATCAAATTCCATCTATATTTTATGAATTAGGAAACAAAGCTTCCAGAATAAATAAGGAATGACAAAGCCACAGCTTCATTAAAAGTTGCCATGCCCTCTATAGCTCTCTATTCCTCTCCACAGAATCAGAGTCACTTTGGAGATAGAAACATATGGAAATTTATTTTCACCAAAGTCATTTATCATGTTGTCATCACCTAAAAGCAAACACTAGGCTAACTTGTCATTTGGCAGATATGCCAACTGTAAAAAAAAAATCTCTGAGAACTGCCAGGGATTGTGCCACTAAGAAAACTACTTTCTGATCTAACTCTTAAAAATGTGAATTCAAGAAGCATACATAGTGTAAGAAAAATTTAGCTGATAATTTTAATGAAAATCTTGACACAACATTTTACATATATATACATATATATAAATTTTGGTGAATATATATGTACATACACACATATATGGTTACAAATATATGCCTCTGTGTACATATTTCTTTAACAGATATTTTTTATCAATTCTTTGAGAATTTCCTACATGTAGTTTGACAATGGTGATTTCTCTTCTTCTTCCTAAGTTCTCCTAGGTCCACTCCATTTCTCTTCCCCAACTTCATGCCCTTTTAAATACTGTTTTTAAATAACTCATCGAGGACAAGTTCTACTTGTATTTTAGTTTTCTACTCATTTATATC
This sequence comes from Ondatra zibethicus, assembly GCA_004026605.1. Lineage (NCBI taxonomy): Eukaryota > Metazoa > Chordata > Mammalia > Rodentia > Cricetidae > Ondatra > Ondatra zibethicus. The sequence goes on along the minus strand of PVIU01013155.1, from coordinate 30,831 downwards.
CTTTCACGATTTGCATATTGCTAGTTATTGTTTTGTCTCTTTACTGGGATCTTTATGCAACAAATAATAAATGCATTCACCCTCATATTGTTTACAAAGGTATTTTAAAGACAGTTTTTGTTTATGAGTAAAGGTCTTAGGAACTATTTTCAGTGCTATTTCTCAATTTACTCTTCAGGGACTAATTCAATATATGGGAATGGATTTTATGGTTTATTTTACAACCTTGCACCTTTAATTTTTCACTTTATAAGTTTTCCTTCTAAATGAAATGTTTTAGATTCCTAAATCTTAACATTTTTCAAAGTATCTTTCCTTTAGTTTGTAAAGTCAACAGGCCCATTTACAAAGGAGCCAATTTTTGCAAAAATTTCAGACTAAACCTTTCCACCAGCAGGATGCCTATCAGGTGACATTAAGTTCTAAACCAGAGCATCAAAGAGATGATGGATAGAAAGAATAGAAATTGCAGAGCTTACAGCAATCAATACAACAATATAGTCTTGGTGAGAAGCAGTGGAAACCCCTGTTTAGGAAACTATTGGGCAGCTGTGCCTAAGAACAATTTAGTCTTGCTTTTAAGAGCTGAATTACTGGCACTATTCATCCAATACTTCTTCATTTACTCAAGATCCAAGTGAGCAAAGTTTAATAAAGAATTAAGACTTTTTTTCCTAACATTATCCAATATATCTTGTCTGGAATGGTCTTACCAGTATTCCAAACAACACCTCCTTCTAAAACATGGCTCAAGGGCTAGAGAGATGGCTCAGCCAATAAAGGCTAGGTTCACAACCAAAAATATACAATGCATCTTAAGAGGGCTCCACTAATGGCTTCACCATTCAGCCACATTCTACTATTATGACTTCTAATGCAATGGCCCTGTTTTTCGTGTATCAATATGCTTATATTTTGTATGATTTTGGACTGCTAGCATAATGAAGATTCTCATTAACTGAATAATTGATGAAGGGGAATGCATCAGATGGGGAAAAGGCAAATAAAGGAATCCCATGCTAGCTCCAACTAGGGTATAATAAGGTGTTGTTTATTAAAGGGGAACTCACAGATCACAGCGGGTAACAGGAACAGAGTCCAACTTTTAGGTGTGATGAGCAGGGAGCAAGAGAGAGAGTGAGAGCAGTTGGACCAACTCGCTTTTTGGTACCCAAAGCCATGCCCAACTTGTCCAGCCTCTCATAGGCCATTGACTGAGGAGGTTCTTCAGAATCTTCCCCTTTTGTCTAAATAAGAGATTTCAAATCCAATACAAAACTGTATAAAATAAGAACAAATATCAAGTACAAAATTAAAATTACAACAAGAATAATCAATATTAAGCAAGAAACATATGCTAAATGTTTTAATAATTATTTTATCCTAAAAAGTCTAAGTCTTGTATTAGAAATGGCTTGGCTAAGTCATAAGAGGAAAGTAACTATGACTATCTAGTCTTAAAACCCATCAAAAGCCTGAGAAGGGCAATAATATTACTTGAATAGGCAGATAGTGCAATCAGGGAACTTTCAAAATGTGTAGTAGATAACAGAGACAATTGGCTACCTGGGCAATCACCCAAAGTCACATTTACAACATTTGATCAACAAACTTTGGCTCAGGCCTAGAATAACTGACAGACCATTTTTAGAGGCAGGAAAAAATTTAAACCATCTTACCCTGTCTTGGCAAGGTTAGGCAGTCTTTTATCCTTGTATCCTTTTTGTCCAGTTCAGATACCATGTATTTTGTCAGTGGTCGAGGCATGGGTAGTTCCTTGCCCAAAGGCCAGTTTTGCCAAGAAGAAAACAAGCTACAAGTGAAATGTCTTCAGTGTTCAACATTCTCTTGGGAATAGATTGGTGCTGCCAGGAGCAATCATGTATCACACAACAGAACCCTAAGTTATTTAAATGTGATATTTTACAGTTTCTAGCTAGCTCAGTTGGTAGAGCATGATACTCTTAATCTCAGGGTCATGAGTTTGAGCCCCATGTTGGGCACCAGATGAAGGGGAACACATCAAATGGGAGGGAATAAGAATAAAGGAATCCCATACTAGCTACAAATAGGGGTTCTTTATTAAAGGGGAACTCACAGATCACAATGGGGAACAGGAACAAAATCCAACATCCAGGTGTAGTGAGTGGGGAACAAGAGAGAGAGGTGGTGGACCCATGTGCTTTTTGGTACCCAAGGCCACACCCAATCAGGTCCAGCCTCTCTCAAAGGCCATTAGCTGAAGGAGCTTCCCCATAAGACAAGCAAGGCTTCCTCTTAAAATGCCGAGGTAGCATTTGAGATAAAATATCAGGATCATATTTTTATATCATTTGTTCACATTCATATTTTTATACTTTCATGATTAGGGATTGTATTTTGTATAGATGCATTGAAAGAGGAAAGATAATTTGTCAAGCGGAACAGCATTCATGTAAATCCTACGAATTTTAGTTTTTAAATGTCTTATTAGTTGTTTGGTGGTATAGTTGAGTACAAAAAAAGTGAATCAAGACCCTTTAGAAATGTCTAATGATACACAATCTGATTTTCCTTTTCTCTTTCCTTTAGACAATCTCAAAATAACAGACAATTGAAACTACAATTTAAGTAATTGAAGCCTTTTTTATATTACCATTCAATTGGTCAAGGTTTAGCTTATAAACTTGGGTGCGATTTTCTTTTAGATTATTTAACAATTACTTTTTCTCAAGGAAACCATGATAAAAAGAACAACAAACAATTGCTTTATCACAGATATTGCTAAACATAAAGTCTATTCTTTCATAAGATTTGTTTATAAAATTTTCATGTCTTAAAATAAAAGTTATATAAAAGTAATAGTGCAATACAACAGAAATAAAGAACTTGGGCCAAAGAAATGGATGTGTAACTATGAGCCATAGTATTAAACACTTGTCTCTGAGCTTTCTTGAAATTATCACAACAGGGAAAAGATTTCTTATATGGGATGCAACTTTGGAAAATAAAAATTAAACAGATCATTAGAGAAACACAAGATTTTTCTATAGCAAAAATAATTCTTAAATGTTATCTTTACCCTGTTGAAAATTAAATATTTTCAAACTTTTAAATAGAATTAATTTCCACTATCTTTCTTTAATAAAGAACTATTTTAGGGTACATATAAATGATATCATTTTTATTTATTTCCATATTTAATAAAGTAGTCTTAAATTTACACATTATATTAGCATAGATATATGTGTGTTATATAAGTCAATGTATTTTGATGGAATAAATTTTCTTATGATAACACTTTAGGTGCATAAATCCCTAAAATGGCTTAAGAAAGGTCTCAGAATGAACTGGCCAACTATTGTTCAGGAGTTTTCTATATATTTTTAGTGATTTCTTCTTATAGATCCAAAACATAGGTCCTGCAAAGGGCATTCTTAAACTCAGTTTCTGCAAAATTTAATTGATTACATCCTCTATATTGATATTGTCTGGTTATATAGCTGGATAGATTACTTTCTTGAAAACAAACACAAGATTTAGAATGTATTAAGGAATTATGCTGTTCTAGCAGAGAGGTGGCAGTAGATTCTTTTCTAAGCTCCATTACCTCACTAGCCCAGGGAAGTTGAGTAGATTTCAAGTACTAGGCATGATTTCTTTCCTAATGAGTGGGCCAAAACTCAATTAGACAGTTGGTAGTCATCATGGAAAAGTGAATGCTACTTATGTCCCTTATGCATATCTTGCCATTCTGGTGATTGTTGTCTGTGTAGTATTGCAGCTAGTAGATCTATTTATCTGCATTCCTGTTTTTGTAGCATGCATGATGTCTTATGGAACCATGGAAGCTAGACTGCAGGAAAAAGACTTTCAGGTCATAACGACTTTGATCACTGGGATGTTTTGCTCTCAAGAATGTAGTATCTTCAGCAAGAGGTACTCATCCTCAGCCCCTGAGAGGTAATCATGGGCTATATTGTTAATCTGTATTCATCTAGGAATAATTTGGCCTACATTGATCAGTCCTTCAAAGTGAATATTCTCATGTGTGATACTGGGACTTTTGAAAATCTATGGCTCTCATCCTTATATCCTAAGATGAGTGTAGCTACCACACATCACTAAATGGAGACCATCACAAAGAATACTATTGGTTAATAAAGAAACTGTGTTGGGCCTATGCAGGGAATAGAGGTAGGCAGGGAAAACTAAACTAAATTCTGGGAGAAAGGAGGTGAAGTCAGAGAGAAGCCATGGACCAGCCACTGGAGGCAGATGTGCTGAAATTTTGCTTGTAGGCCACAACCTCGTGGTGATGCACAGATTAATGGAGATGGGTTAAATTAATATGTAAGAGCTAGCCAATAAGAAGCTAGATCTAATTGGCCAAACAGTGATTTAATTAATACAGTTTGTGTGTGATTATTTCAGGGCTAACCAGCTGGGAACCAACAAGCAGCTCTCTCCCCCAACAATTAAATAATAACTATTAATGTATTATTATTTATTAAAAATTAGATCCCCCAAAATTGTTGCTGAGTGACAGGATTTTGAGTAACAGCACCTTTCTTCATTTTTATGTTCTAAAGATAATAAATAAACATATTTTCTTTCTATAACAATAGGATGCCTTTATATAATCAATGAAATTTTATTGAGCCATAAATAATGAAATGATAGAAGTTGATAACTTTAAGTAAAATAAGCTCAGAAATAAATATTACATATATTAATTCAGGGCTATCTGAGTTCATGCATTCTGAAAGTCATATATATACATATATATGCACACAAATGCACACCACACACACACACATTTAAAGTAGAAATGAAGCTCTCTGGGAAAGGAATGGAATGAGGTAGGAGGAGGAGGGTACTACAAACTGGTGGCTACTAGGCATGAATGTAAAGTACTTAAATGAAAATGTCTTTAAATATAAAATTTATAATTAATTTTCAAGAATGTTATATGTGTATGCAATATATTTTGGTCATATCCATCCCATTTTCCATTCCTACTCCCCTCCAGAACACTTCCCCCTACCTGCCCTACAACATATCTCCCCTCTAAACTTTATGTGCCCTCCGCCTGACTAAGTCTGGTTAGTGCTTTCCATATGTGCATGGAAGTGGGCATCCTCTGGAACATGGACCAAGAATTTTACTTATAATCTAAAGAGCAAATTGACTTTGGCAAGTTCTGTGTTTATGATATTTGCTGAATATGTATGTCATTTGAGAGAGATAATCGATTTCTCTTGAGAAACCATGAACCATTTTTTTTTCAGAGTGAGGAGGATGGTAGAAAAGGAGTACAGCTGGGGTGAGGGGAGGAGATGAAAGGAGTCTGAGACCAAAATGGCATAAGCTACAACACGAGCCATTTTGTGACTAAAATGAAGTTTTCACATTACTAAAATCCTTCAAGAGCTTGTACTTCTGCTGGAAGTGGTGACAAGATTAAGATCCTGCATCTGATGAAAAGGAAGATTAAAGACCACCACAGATGAAACTGAAGCCATGTAGGAGTTCTGAAGCCCAGAATAGAAGAGGCACACGGAGCTCGCCAAGTGTGAAGAATCTCCAGCGGATCAGGATCCTGCACAGTTAGTGGGGAAGTCACCCTCCTCTGTCCTCAGTGTTGGGGAGGTGTCAGCTATCAATGACCTGCATTTTGGGATCTGTGTGAACTTGACTGCTTACAGGTTGAGAAACTGGTTGTTTCTGGGTGTGCTTTTGCTGAAGTTTCTAGAGACATCAATTTGGCATGTGGTTCAACAAAAGAGGAGAGAACTCATACTTCCATGGGTGTACTATCCCACCAACTGAGATTCTAAATGGAAGAGAAAGGCAGGAGAAAGAAGAAGGAAAAAGGCTCCATTCCTCCCACCCCTTTGGAGTAGGCACTTTTTTTTTATTTTTCCATTCAAAAATTGACACTTCCTCCCCTTCTCCCATTCCCTCCTGCTACCCCACTAACCCTCCTCCCTGCTCTTCCATCCTTAAGAGAGGGCAGGGTACCCTGCCCTGTGGGAAGTTCAAGGCCCTCCCCCCTCCATCCCAGCCTAGGAAGGCATGCGTCCACGTAAACTAGGGTCCCAAAAAGCCATTAGATCCAGAAGAGAGAGGTCCCCGCGCCATTATCGATGGCTTCTCAGTCCATCCCCATTGACAGCCACCCACTGAGACAGTATGCCTGATCTAATGGGAGCTCACCAAATCCAGCTGGACCGGGACTGAATGAGCATGAGAGTAGGCACATTTTATTCTGCTGCTTCTTTTGTATTCAATGTTTTTCAGTATGCTCTCTCTGGGGTCTGCTAAAACCATACACACTGGTCTACATGAGGAAATTCCTGCACACCACACCAGTCGAAGGATGGTGTCAATATGCCTAGAAAAACCTTGATTATATGAATTGCTATGGTTTGGGGAATACTGATAAACCAGGGGATATGCCAGTGGTTTGGGAGCAGATTGCTATATATAAGAGCCATTATTAAACAGGCTCCTAGGAGTGACAAAATCCATGAAGTTTTCCCATGAAGGAGTAGACAAATAAATATTGTACATCAGCATGCATAATTATTTCTTTAAAAATGAATTTTCTGTTGATAAATGATAAATATCTCTGTCTGATATACAGGACTCCAAAATTATGCCTGTTGTGCTCTGAAAGGTAATTAGCCCCTTGGCAAATGGATGGCTCTCATGGTTTTGTTTAACATTTTTAGGGCATTTATGAGAAAGTACAAACATTCATAAGTAGTGCTAAGACAAAGCTTAGAGAGAAAGACTTTAAAAGAATATATTATTGAACACTAATCTCCTTGAATTCTGAACCCATGGTTGTAGCCAGCCTCAGATCACAGATTTAATTTTAAATACCTGCATCATGTGGACTTGTATAGATAATTTTTCTTGTCATTATTCCATATCTAATCACAACTACAGATATAACATACATTCTACATGTCATATATTATACTATGCCTTTTGAGTAATCTGGGGATGACTTGAAATATATAGGAAGATGTGAGTTACTAACCTACAAATGTGCCAATTTTTTTTCAGGGACTTGAATATCCATGGGTTATCTATGCAGTGGGAGGTGGAGAACCTGGAACTAATCACCAGTGGATATCATGGGATGAAGTACAGCTAAAATGTTCCAAGATTGTCATCTCTCAAATGTATAGGTAGATATATATCCTTGAAATAAAGTTTTAAGGGACTACCTAAGAATTACATATGATTATAAGTTTAGCAGCACAGTCAATCATAGATTTGGGAGTAACTCACTGGGCCCCACCACATCCTTCTGAACATTTGAATACTAGTATCCTAGGGGAGGGCATTCATGATCTTTAGTGATTTACCCATTGGTGGGTCCATTCTGTTCCAAATCCACATACACAGAAAGTACTGGTTAAACTCAATGGGTCACAAAAAAAAGACATGAGAGTGAGAAAAGTGTTTATAGAGTAGAAGGGAGGTAAAGAGAGTAGGAGATTAGAGTAATTAGACTATATTATATATGTGCAATAAATTATCAAAGACAAAAATTTAATAAAGATTATAACGTATCTGACTCTTTCTGCTCAGGAAACCAGACCATGATGTCACTGCAATCAGTAACATTAACATCAGACACTGGGTTATCTACATTCTCACCCAATCTTTTTACAAACAGGAAAACCTCTGCATATTAGTTCAGTTAAATGTTTCTAGCAAATGACACATGCACTTATCCTCATAGTTAAGGAAGCTAGCTGAAGATCAGAGCAAGGGAAACAACAATGACTCAAAGAGGTATCCACAGATTCTGAAGGGAAATTTATTGAATATCTTTGATTTTTCTTCCTAAATAAAGACTAAAGTCTCTTTTGCTTGGACCAAATATATCAGTATGTTCCCCTATACCCTCTACAAAGCATTTGTAGTGTGAGGGGATTGTTTACTGATCAGGAATGCAAGGAAGACCATTATGGGGAGTAAATTTCTCAAAGAAGAGAGAAAACAACAGGAATCTTCTATAAACAGATGCCTTGGGATCTGCAGGGAGAGTTGGATCATCCCTGGATTAGAAAGATAAAGCAGAATCTGAACCAAGAAAGGGGACTTGTGTAACACTGGGCATATCTTTCATCTAACGAGTAAGCAGAGATTTAATAAAAAGAATTTGCAAGGAGCTATAACTGTTTTGCTCATGGGAGAATGTAATGAGGGAGAAAATTGAGTTCTCAAGACCAATAGGGAAAAAAGACTTAGGGAGCAAGTTGCCTTTGTTAGGAAAATACATTGTTGATTTTTTGGGAGAAGGAGTCTTGCTGTGGCATGGGGATGACCTGGCATTAGACCTCAGAAATGGCAGGATCCAGCAGAGGTCCAGCACAAGGAAGAAGTGTTCCATGACCAAATCTTTGTGATGTTATTAAGTTTGCAAAAATCTTGGTACATTGCGTGTGTGTGTGTGTGTGTGTGTGTGTGTGTGTGCACTGCTCATCAGCAATTAGCTTTGCATAAAGGTTAGTAAAGGATAAAAATAAAACGTTCTGAAACAAAAATAAGATGGTGCCTGGGGGTAACTATGAAAATACATACTTTAAAATATACTGTATGAAATTCTGAAAATCTAAAAGTATTTAAAAGACTTTAAAAACATGGCCTGTCTTTACGTAGAAGTATCATTTTAGATTTTACTATAATCAAATATTGGGGATTTGAGGTTTGAAGAGATGTCTCTGTTGTTTAAGGGTGAATGTTGCTCTCACTGAGGACCCAAATTTGTCCCATCACCTAAGTCAGGCAGCTACAACTGCCTATAGCTCCAGTTTAATGGATTTGACACCTTATTCTTGACTACAAGGGCAACTATGCTCACATGTTCTTACCCATACACAGACACACAAATATCCATAATTTAACATTAAAAATAAATATTTTCAAAGTTGTGATTTAAAAGAATCTACATCCAATACACTGAGAAAAATCCCATATTCTTTCTGGTTACAGATGTAACCTAAGTAACAGGGTATAATACACATTGGGAAAATCTAGAGTAAAAAGAAACTGTTTAAAAGTATTAAAGCAATTAAATGTCCCTATTTTCTTCCCTAGAAGGTTGCTGACACAATAATGAACCCACCACATGCTTCCTGGGCACCTACTATGTGCCAGCACTGTTCTAGGTGATACAGATACAGCTGCGGACACAGACAATGGCAGTGAAGGTATTTTCAAGTTACAGATATTTACATATTAGCATAATTCAAATCATCAGTCCTTAAGGAAACAGAAGAAGAGAATGTGAGCACCCTTGACACTAAATTTTGACCTTCACTCTCTGACATTTGCTGACGTCAGTCCTACCTGATGTTGGACTCTTAGAAGTGGGCAGACACCACAAGTTCGAAGAACTGCTCAAAAACTGTCCTTATTCCAGATGTTAGATGTAAGTGGGAACCCCAGGAATCTTAGTCTGTCTGGGGCTGTTGTCTAGTAGTTTCCTCTAAGATTAAAACTTTTCACTTCGGAGGGGAACGTCTTAATATACAATGTTTAAAGGGAAGTAAAACATAATATTCCAAGTGGTGATGAAATACCGTAGGGAAGCTTGCTAATCTTTTCTCTCAAGACACCTGGAAGCCCACAGATCATACACCAGCTCAGGTGGCAACTTGGTCTCCTGGGAGATAAGTATGCAGGACCTAAAATATTGAAGTTTTGCTTCATTTCTGAAGTTATGCATGAATTCACTTGATTTCTGCAAAGTATCTATCATTACTTAAATTTGTTCTTCCACCTTAGAATCCTTTGACTTCAAGGGAGGTTATGCTTTATGGATTATTTATCAGTGACTTCTAACTCGTGGATTACAGAGTTTATCCAGAAGTTTAATAAAAATGATGACAGTATTAATCCTGCTAGGCTGGGAGGGGAGGGGAGATTAGCACAAAGCAGCCTTCACTAACTAAGGGCGGTGTTCCCAGCTGCTGCATATTCCTTAACTATCCTTGTGTGTGCTCTGCTCTTCTGGTCAGTTTCCTTATGGATTAGCAAACATTATCTGGGGATCAAATGATTCACTTGAAAGATTATAAAAGCTGAGATGTTCTTACGAGCTGTTTCTTAGTCATCAGATAAAATTATCTTGCATTCTCCCTCCAATACTAGCTAGCAACTTAGCTTTCTTTTAATATGCTTTACTCTATTCATGTCCTAAGGCAGAATTCCTTAGACTTATTGTATATAAGAAAATCCTGAAAATGTTGCTGTGTTAGGTTAGTGCAACAATAAAGAAAGAGAAGGAAATTAAAGGGATATAAACAGGAAAAATTAAGTTAAACAGTCTCTGTTTGCAGGTGACATGATACTATACATTAGTGATCCCAAAACTCTACCAGAAAACTCCTAGAAACAACAATAACAACAAAAAAAAACAAATTCAGAAACATGACAGGATACCAAATCAACTTGTACAAATCAATAGCTTTTCTATACCAACAAACATACAGAGAATTATATTAAGGACACACTTTTTAAGATGGCCTCAAAGAAAAGAGATAGCTACGAATAAACCTAACTGAGAGAGCGAAAAGTCCTCTATTCTACAATGGAAATATTACACCTCTGAAGAAAGAACGAGAGAAAGACAAGAGAAAATGTAAAAACATCCCAAGCTTATTATGGATGGGTAAAATTAACATTGTAAAAATGACCACTCTACTATAAGCTATTCATAGATTTGTGGTTCATATGGATCCACAAAAGATCCCAGATATCCAAAACAATCCTCAGAAAAAACAATGCTAAAAGATTACAAGCCCGATTTAATATATATCCATAATAATCAAAACACTATGGCTCTGGTGGACAAATGAAACAAAATCCAAGACCCACACATGAGTACAGTTAATTCATCTCTCTGATCTTTAGCAAAGATGCCAAAAACATAAGCTGGAGAAAAGAAAGCATCATCACCAAATGGTGATGGGAAGATTCGATCTCCAAACATAGAAGAATAAAATTAGACCTGTATTCATCACCTTAAAGAAAAGTTAATTCCAAATGGATTAAAGACCAAAAGTGGACGTCATAAACACTGAATTGCTAGATGAAAACATGGATAATACCCCACATAATATAGGTATAGGAAAGGTCTGTCTGAACAGGATTCTGTTTGCACAAAAATTAATGGCAATTGAGTCTTCATAAAACTAAAAAGCTCTGCACAGATAAACAATCAACTAAGAAAATACAAAGCTCAGAGAATGGGGGAGAATCATCGGTAGCTATATGTGCAATGAAGGATTATTATTCAGAATATATAAGGGATGTTAAAAGAAAGAATGACAAAACCCAATCAACCAAACAAGCAAAGAGGAAATTAAGGTTATGACGTCTGTTCAACAGGGGGTGGTGGTAATTCCTCAAGGCGAGTGGATAGCACAATTAGTGTTGATTCCCTACAAGGTTACCAATAATAAACGAGCCCATGGCAATCAAGGGTTTGGATCCTCTGGTATGGCTGCTTTTTGGGTTACACAGTTAAATGAACGGCCCCAATTTAGGATAACTATAGAGGGAAAGGGCTTTGATGGTATATTAGATTCTGGGGCAGATGTATCAGTTTTGTCCTTAAAATAATGGCCAAAGGCATGGCCCTTGGAAGAAGGTACTGCACGGCTGCAGGGAATAGGTCAAGCAACTCCTCAGAAAGGTTCAAAAATATTGAGATGGCATGATGAAGAAGGACATGAGGGTTTTTTCCAGCCATATGTTCTTCCCGGCCTGCCTGTCAGTTTATGATCCCTTAGCAGAGATGGGGGCAGTCTTAACAACACAACCTACAAAGGTGTCCCCCGGGAAAGCCACCTCCTTCGGCCAGCCAATGGACGATTGCAACGGAGGATTTCAAAGGGTTGGTAGAATACCATAGCCCAAATGGGAGGCTGGGTCCAGTGGTGATTGAGGACCCTCTTGCTGGCAATCTTAACGCCTGTTGCCATGGGCATTTGTCTCTGAATTCTGTGTAAGATCAGACAATCCATGAGAATGCAGCATATGATCACTTAGCAAGTCCTTCTGAGACTGTTGGCCAGTAACTCAGACATACCCCAGGTTTGGTTGCAAATACTGCACAAACAATGAAGACTCCTCCATAGATGGGCAACTTCTACAGAAAAGGGCCTGCCTAAGACAGGGAAGGGGCCTCCCAAAGATGGTAAGGGTTTACTCTTCTGAGATGACCTAAGACAGGAGGGTCTTCTGTCTTATAAAAAATTAGGGGGGAGATGTTGGGATCATTTGGAGTCCTGGCCTCCAGCTGCTCTTCCCTGCTAGAGATCTTTACTTCTGATTTGAGTTACTGAAAGCTGTGCTTCACGAGCATGTGTTGCCTTGCCTTGAGAATCAGAGGATAAGGTTTTCACCTGTTGGCCCACTTGACTGTTGGGTATATAAGGCTCCATGGTGCTATTGAAGAAAGGGCTTCTTACCAGTGACTAGAGGTCTGTGTCTCTCTCTGTCTCTCTGTCTGTGCTGTCTCTGTGTGTTTCAACCTCCAGCCCCTTGCCCGAAGCTTGTGAACTGTATGGTAGTGCATAGAGCACAGACAGGCATTATGCGCTGCACATACACAGTAAGGAATACTATTTAGCTGTAAAGTTAAATGAAATCATAAACTTTGCAGATAAATGGATGGAGCTAGAAAAGGTCATATTGAGTGAGATGTCTCAGACTGAAAAAGACAAAAGTCACATGTTCTTTCTCATCAAAATCTCCCAGTTCCAAATCTTTAGATGGGAGTACATATACTGTAATTATAGAAACCTGTAAAGTAAAAAGAAACCATTGCCCAGGTAGAGAAGACAGGGAGAAATAAAGAGGAGAATTGTAAATGTAGACAGCACTTTCATTTCTGGGCCACTCAGACCCAAATTATCACACAGAAACTATATTAATTACAACACTGTTGGGATGGCTTGGACATATTTCTTGCTAGCTTGTAAATTAAGCCATCTCTATTAATCTGTGTATTGCCACGAGGCTGTGACTTACAGGTAAGGTTCTGGCATCTTTCTCCCTTGGTGGCTACATGGTATCTTTCTGACTCTGCCTTCTTCCCTTCTCTAACCTCTGCTTGGATTTCTCACCTTGTTATAGTCTGCCCCGCCATAGGCCAAAGCAGCTTCTTTATTAACCAATGGTAATAAAACATATTCACGGCATACAGAGGGAATCCCACATCAGAGAACAGCATGGTACAAGTGATCTGATTAGGGAAATGGGAAAAGCTCTAGTTAGTGAGGCTAATACAGTTAGCCTTGTTAGGGAAATAAATATAGAACAAGGGAAGAGGGTAAAATCACAGTAAGTATATCTGAAAAAGTCTTAAGGAATCATACTATTAACATTTTATTTAAAAGAAAAAACTCTAATAATGTAAACCTGAGTATAAATATACCTAGATAGTTTAAATGAAATTTTCTTCTCTGGGTTGCCAGTGTTCCATCCAAAAGTCAAAAAGTACTAACAAAAAAAAACAAAATCAGGTATGAGATATTCTTGTGAGTTGTTGATCAGTGTTGTTCAGATACTCCCAAAACATAGACTATTGCTATTACTCTTGGTTGACTTCTCAGAGGTTAAAGGTAAATCCCTTCTGCTGAAAACACCATGTACTTTAGAAACAGGTCTCAAAGGCTCCTGAGCTAGACTTGACCTAAATTTGGTTCACTTGGTATGCTTTTTAGCTGAAGTCCATGTTGGGCAAGCTGAACGCTTCTGCACAGTGCTTTAGAAGCAATCTATTACTGACCACACTTGCATCTGCTAGGTACCATTCACTGTCCAATGAGTGTGAAACAAAGCAAATAAGTATACAATGATTTCATCATTAAAACAGCTCCATAGGACAGAAGACGAATTAAGATTGCTCTGGAATAAGATTCAAGATTTTTAAGCTCACCTGTCAACTGTCTTTCTTTTCTCTGGGCCAGTCTTTCCTGTTCTTAACCAAATCTTCTGAAAGAAAAGTAAACTAAAGAAGAGAGGACAATGCAAAGAAACTAGGTACATCGCTACTATTTCATCTGTCTATCCATCTTATATACAGCTAAACAAAATGTCCTTATTTTGCTATAAGTGGAAAAATATAAACAGACCCACTATAGTGGGTTGGACTGAAATATCTCATCAATCACAGAGTCAAATAGTGCCCTGCAGATATTGGCTTACCACACTCTGTGAAGTCTGTCACCTTTGTATACTAGGCAAATCCTGGAAACTGCATAATAAGTGCAGATGAAATAAACAAAAATTAAATGTACAGAATTAATCCAGAAGTAATTATATATATGTAAATTAATTTATTAGTCTAATACTATAAAATATTAAGCCAATACATTAAAAATGAAAGTCAATGAACCCTAAGAAAACCCAAGGATATAAATAACCACTGATATTATTAATACCTTGTCAAATGAGATCTACCGAATAAGATACAGTTTCCGTTCATAATAGGAGCCAGCCTAGCTTTGGCACAGGAAATATTTTAGATTAATGTCACTTAAAGACATACACACCATTGGGTGATATATCTGCCTTTTCTTTTCTTATTTCTCTTTTTATCCCCTCATTTTTTGTTTCCCTCCACTTACATCAGTAATTTCTGAGAGGTTATTGAATAAGTGGCATTAACACTTACCTAATTCTTAAAATTAGAGTATGTCTCAAAAAATATTTGTTTCAGGATCAGAAACTGATGTTTTGATCTTTATCTCTGGTGACAGTATCTTCCTGATTTCCATTCTGATTTTAATAATGGTAAGTCACTGTTGACAAAACCTCAACTAATAAATCTTTGACAACAGAACTCTGAGATGAGAATTCACACACTGTCATAATGGCTGAGTAGGTGATAATCCATTCTGATGCTCATTACTGTATTTACTGATAGACTTCTGATTCCTTACAAAAGATATTATACTTTTTTAAAATTTTGTTATTTAATTTTTGATGGACAGGAGTATTTTTATTTGTGGTAGGGAATTTATTTTTTAACTACTTAATTTCCTCTTTTCTTCTTTCTTTCCCCTCTCCCACCCCTCTCTTCTCTTTCACCCCATCTTCCTTTGCTTTTCCTTTTTCTGTCATCACTGTCAGTTCTCTTCTTTCTTTTCCTCTTTGCCTCCTTAATTTTCTATCTCATCTTTCTTTCCCATCCTTCCTTACTCCTTTCTCACTGTTTCTCTCCATCTTTCTATAATTATTTGATGAACGTACCAGTCATTACCATCTAGTAGACTGACACTACCTAAGAAGCCGCTCATGCTGGAGAAAATTCGAGGTGTTACTGGGACTAAACCCCAGAGCCAGCTCATGTGTGCCCATCCCTAAGCAGACAATGCTGTTCTCCATCCTCAAGTACCACCAAAAGCTCATGGCTGTTCCCTCCAGTACATATTGTGAGCACAACCAAGCTGCTACCTAAAGTGAACTGGGTGTACTCAGCATCCTATCATTTGCTTAGTGCAGTCTCCTTTCACTTCAAGTGTCTGACTGCAGTTCATTGCCTCTGCAGAAAGATTTAGTAATTTGTTGCAATGATGATCTGCTTTCAGGAGAGCATGGGGGCAGCTCACAATATATGCCATTGAGTTTTAATCAATGTCGTGGAGGAAAGAGTAGAAAATTGCAGAAAATTGTTTAAAAAATATAGTTAAAATGATTTAGCATTAGTGGCAACCTCACTTTCAACTCTGGCTGTTTCATCATTTACTTAATGTAATCTATGATTTTATCTATTAGCTTAAATTTCTCTTTCAATTTTCTTACTTATGTCAAGATTGCCTGAGAGCCTGGCATCTGGCTTTCATGAAACAGCATTTACTCAGCCCTTCTTCCCAGCACCTGGCTATTTGCATACCCAGGTCTGCAGCTCCAAACGGTGATGAATGCTTACTCAAGACAGCCGTTCTGTGCAGTTATTTTATAAGCATTTGGCTTCCATTAAATTGAAAATATTTCAGAATCTTCTGCTAGCATTTTAACTAACCATGGATATTTGATTTCTAATAACCATTATGCTCATAACTTCAAAATTACATAATAATGATTATATCCATAGATTTGTGCTGCTCCCAGCCTTGGGCAGAGAAGCTTCTTATTGCTGTGGGTAGTGTTTAAGGCAGAGACTCATAACTGTTCACAGCTGAGAATATGGGACTATGAGTGTTCAGTCATAGGTGGAACATCTAGAAGAATCCTCGGCCCATAAGGCTTAGGGAACATTATGGAAGATGAGTCAGAAAGCTGGTAAGAGGGAAAGGATGGGGCAAAATGATGTTAAATGATGCTGTGTCCTTTGGACTTAACATGGCTTAACACATGAACTCATAGGAGCTACAGTACCTGCATAAAACTTGTACAAGCTAAATCAGTTAAAATTCCTGGCACAGAGGGTAGGTGCTCTGGAGGCCCTTAGCTGAAAAGCTATGGAAGTTGTTATCTGTTGTGCCTAGGGAGAGGCACATGTTTTTAGGAATATGACGACTGGTAGATTCTCCAGGCCTCGGTGAGTGACTCCTACTCAAGCATGCATGGGTAGCACTACTTGGACTCAGGGGATTTATAAAATTAAAATGGTTTTAAAAGGAGGACATGAAGTTTGGAGGGAGATGAGACAAAGGTCTTGAAGGAAGCTGGATGAACAGAGCGAGGACTAGATGTGGTCATGATACATTGCATATATGTATGAAAATTTTAAAGAATAAAAACCATCTGAAAAAAATCTTAAGTATCAAAAACCCACTCAAAATCATATATAAAAATCTAATGGGGGCTAGAGAACAGTTAAGAGCACTTGCTACTTTTCCAGAGTTTGACTCCAAGCCCCACACAGCAGCTTGTAACCGCCTATAAGTCTAGTTCTAGAAGCTCTGACACCGTCTCTTAGGCTCTGCAAACAACAGACACACATGTGATGCGCATAAAAACATACAACACCTATCAATTAAAAAAATATAAGACTTTTCAAAAATTCTATTCAACAGGGGCCAGTGAGGTGGCTCAGCTGGTAAAGTGCCTTGCTGCCAAAACTGACAACAGGAGTTGGATCTCCAAACTCCATATGATAGAAGGAGAGAACCAACTTCCAAAACAATATTCTCTCATCTCCTCAGGCATGCCATGACAAACAGGTATTACCCTTTCCCAATAAACAAAGTAAACAAACAATGCAGAAACTCAACTTTACAAACTTATCATTTAGCATCAAGGTAGTAATTTCAATCATCAAATTTTATTTTCCTCATTGAGTGTGGGGTTGTGATGCTTTATTGGATGTATTTCTTCTTGACCAATTCTGATTGATTCTTTTTTCAGGATATAAGTAAGTTTGGGGACCCATTGCAGAACTGTAGCTGTGCAGAGGACAGAAAATAGCAATGTGGTCTTCCTAAATGATTCATCATGGAAAGAAAAAGCATTGAGAACTAAAAATCCAGAACCTAACATTTAAAATAAAACTGGGAATGGACTTTTATTTCTGAAAAGAATAGACAAATAAAACAGTCCTTCATTTTTTAAGTCAGTCAAAGACCCTAGAGAAATAAATAATACATACATAGTCTGTAGACAAAGAAAGTGTTCCAGAAAATATAAAGGTATACCAATGATGTATCTCCCAAGAGAAATTTGCTATTGTTAAGAATTAGTTTTGGTTTCTTAATGTGTATGTATGTGTGTATAAGTGTGAGTATAGGCCACCTGTGTGCCAGTGCCTGTGGTTGCCAGAAGAGAACACCAGATGTCCTAGAGCTGGAGCCATTGGTTGTGAGCTTCTCATCATGAGTTGAGCATATGCTTTTGATAGCTCAGCCATCTCTCTGGTTCCTGGGAGAAAACTTAAACAAAAGCAAGATCCTTCAAAATCATGGCAATGTTTTTAATAATAAGAGTCTAGGAAACATTCTCTAACAAGCCATTGAAATCTGCCAGAATAGTATCAACTTATTCAATAATCATTTTGAAACAAAAGGCAGTATTCTTAGACTTCCTAAACTACCCAGAATATGGCCCATTGCTCTCATGCTTATTCTCACTTCAAAGATTAACACAGTTAAATGGAAATAAAATGAAGTTTTTCAGGCTTTAAGTAGAGATTAATAAAGCATTAGGCTTCTAAAATTTAATAAATTGATACTTCTTATACCACAAATATATTCCGATAAACTAATATGTAAAAATTCACATCTGTAAACATATTTATCTTTTTTATTTAATTGCCAAATATGTATTGAGTTGTTCTTATGCACAAATCTATGTGACAAGTAAACAAGGAGTTTAATAAATGCTCAGTGTTACTTAGGCTCAATTTTTCACTTTTGCGCACAACTAGTATTTTTACCCAATTGACGTCAGCATGTGCAATTCATTAAAAAATTTCATTCACACTACTGTGTTCGTTATTCTCCAAACCAGGAAATATAATGTATGTTGTTTTTGGAGAATGTCACACAAAGTTTACTTAGCCCTAGACTGTCAGAAGTGAGGATGGAATCTAGATATTTTATGGGTTTGGCTGGCTGTGTCCTGATCCTCTCTGTTGCAGGAACAGGCACAAACCTTGGATACAATGAAACCTAGCCAAAGGACTACAGATTGTCCTGCGAGATGAAAAACATGTGTGGGATGCCAATTTCATAATTTCCTAACATTTTAGATTTCTTCCATCAACCTTGTTTAGAGGACTTTTAGGCCAAATCCAAGTACATCCAATTTTTAAAATAATCTTTCCCATTTTGTGTCTCTTTAATCCTCTTTATCCATGTTTATACATTCATAATTCCAGAACTAATATTCCCTCCAATGGTCAATCTGAGTAACTTGATAAGAACAAAATAATCCCTTATCCACTGTCAGTGTTTGAGAAATTTACATATTTCCCATTAAACTTCTTATTTTATTTTCAACTGTTTTCATATAAACACTGAAATATGAGGCTAAGTTTCCTGATAGTCAGGGCTATCAGAAGTCCCCTCCCCCATCCAACATACTGTTTAAAGCATGACACAATAACACAGAATGTAGAAGATGACTTGATTCTTAATAGATTGGCCAGCATCTAGTATGCACCATTTTAATCTAGTCTGGATAACATGTGGGAAAAAATTGTTGGCCCCACTCCAATATATGGGAAAGTTTTAGATTGACATTGTTATAAATTTTGAATGAAGATTTTCTTTTTTTCTTTTACACTGTGAAGACCTCTTTCTAGATCCATTCATGTCAATAAATCAGATTTTCCTTGTTAAAGGGAATCTATCCCATGACAGGATGATATTATCTTGAAACCCAAAAAGAACATCAACAAATCCAAAACCTCTTAGAAAGTAGTACTTGAAAGAAAACGGGGGGAGTTTTTCCATGAAAAGAAACATTGGAACTATGCAAATGAGTTGATATGAACTCAAGGTAAAAGATGCAGTTTCTAAATTCTGCCCTTGGTATAATAGCTTGACATGGAAAAGAATCTCTTCCAATGCTTCTCTTTATGATTAAATACATTTGCAATTAGTTCTTCCCTAGCATAAAATAAAAAGACTTTTGCAATTTTAGCACTTTAAATTATTTAAAAATATTCTAAATAATAAGTTATTTTTACTTTGCAAAAGTGCATGCAGACGAGAGATCCTCTTTCAGCTGAAACACTAAGACATTTTAATATGAAAAACTAGAGTTGAAAATATATATTCCATGCAGAAGATTTTGCACCTGCAGGGGAGAATAATTTCTCAACTAAAATATGATTTATGGAGGAGAGTAATTGAAAGCAAGAATTTAAAAGTTTTTAACAAGTCTTATGTCTTAGAGGACCATTGCAAACACAAAATCTTGCAGAAGTTTCTGTATCTTCTGCTACTCAGGAAAGATTGTTTTGCTCACAGTAGATCAGGGACCTCTTGGATATTTAACAACTATTTTTTTTTTGCCACCCCATTCTGTGTCATCAACAAAGTTTGCAATGCTCCTGTATGTCTTCCTATAGGAGCCACACTGCTCAGTTTCCCTCCTAAGGCTTGTGTACCATGTAGCAATGTATGCAGTTCCCCTGTCTACTCATCAGCTTGACTACAGGGAAGGCCTCTGATAGCAAGCTTCACATCTGTGGACATTTTGCTACTACAAAGCTACTAGACTCTGTATTGTTCTTTTCAAAAAGATAATTCTGGGTTTAAAAGTACTGATTGATTTTCTTCGTTGAACACTTGTACTGTTCATTTATTACAGAAATAAAATAAAACCATGGCAGAGTTTTTCAGAGATGCTTTTCTTCTGTTTTTCTTTTCTTGCTATCACCTATCAACTTGGACTTGAGGAAGACAAAACCAGTGGTTAATGGATAGAGGAAGTGGAGGTTGATTGTTTTCAGTTGAAAAATGATGTGTCCCTCTGTGGATGGAAGGCTGATCTTCTGACTTGGTGACTGATGACAGGAAGTATGAGGTCTCCTCAGGAAATACCGAGGTGGAGGCAGTCTGTGGGGATGCTTTATTTTGGGTGGTTTGATTAAAGGTCTAGCCATGCATTTAAGAGCAGCTGTAAAAAATGAGACAATTGCCAGTCACCCAGCCTATTCATCCCACTCCCAGATCATGATGAACTCCAAATCTCTTGGAGAAGTCTTCCTGCTCCTCTTCTGAAAACTACCTACCTCATGATAAATGGTTCAAATGTAGCATTAATTGCAAATATTATTTTATTATCATTTTAGCCTTATATTATCTATATCCTTTTTTATTTTAATCTCTTCATTATTATCTTAGATATTTTGTAGAGGTTCATTTACACCAGATACATGAAAGTTATGTATCAGAATTTTATTTTAACACTATATACTACCTTCAAAGTTTTACAAAACTTTAGAACTATGGTTAGACATATTATGAATGCTAAATGTAGAAAATGGATGTTTGGGGTTGTGAGGGATTAAAACTTTATAGGAACAAAGGTCATTCTCTGCTTCAAACAAATAGAATAGGAGACACTTGGAAGAGGATAGGTGGGAAGATTTGAAGGTCCTTCAGCCAAGGTAAAATGCAATGGTATTATCACACCCAGTTTGAAATTGTGAAACATTGTTGCAAGTTCAGGAAGGAGAACATGTGCAGGTGTCAACATATCAAGAGGAGTCTGAGAGGAGGAGAGGAGGGATTGTGAAGTTTATGTAATGGGAACCTACTCCTGTTTTTCTTGGATAACAGGAGGTTGGCGTCAATTAATAACTAACATGGAAAGTCATAACAAAATCCTACAAGGACATTAATAAGCAAATTCCTAAAAATATGCATGTATTCTCTTCGTTCTCACCAAGTGGTGATGGGGAACTGTTTCAAGATAAATTTGTTTCACAATACCCAAGACAAGAGATCAAACGTAGCTCTGAAAGAATTCTATCAATAAGAAGATACAGATAATAATGAAGAAAAACAAACAAACAAGAAGTTTAGACAAAGGTCCAATGGAACCACAACAAACGAGACTACCAAGACTTCTCCCGTGACCAGCCCTTGTCTGGACAGAAGTGTGAACTTTTAAACTTGGCTGTTTAGTGATTCATCCACTCTGTAACCATGTAGAATATCCATGTTATGAAAGACCACTGAAGCATTTATACTTGCCCGATGCCAGTACTGTTGAGGAAATGTCAGTGTGCAGGAAAATTCTACCATATATATGAGAGCATACAATGCCTAGATCCAGAAAGACAAGAACCTTTTCATATTTGGTCCTACTCAATATAATACAGATGCTTAATTTTATGTATGCAAGAAATTGGTATCACAAATTGTCATTTCATTCACAATGAGAAGAAAAGACATGCTTGAGGCAATGCAAACTCCTTAAATTAGGAATATATTTTTCTATTTAACATTGTCTTCTTTTAACATCATTGAAACTTTAAAAATTTTTCAACTTATGCATTTTTCAGGTAGATAATATGTGACATCAAAGGGTTAGTCTTTCCACTAATAGCTACTTTTTATTTATTTGTATTCATATTTACTGTCCTATTATTATCTAGAAATGATAGCTAACCTCCAAGTAATATGCAACTTAGGAATCAGAAAGCTTCCCTCCTCCATACACTTACACACTTCTTCTTTTTTGCTTCTTTCTCTCCTTTCTCTTGTTTCTGGTAGTTTGGGGTGATAGATTTTTGAGGATTTTCCTATTTGGATCCTTAATCCAATTGTGAGGGAGGTAGTGTCTGAGAGAGAGAGGAGTGAGACAAGAGAATGAAGGGAGGAAGGCGGGTTTCCATTCAGTCAGTGGTAGGACCGATACAGTCACCATATGAAGAAAGATCACAAATACCTACAGCTGAAAGTAGAAGGACTTAGCACACATGTATACAAAGACAGGAGACCCTGAAGTTTCTCCTTCAGTCAATAATGAGGCAGGTGGAGCACTTCTCTCCGTTCCGGAGATTTTAGAGGAAAATCTTTATCTGACTCTTCCAACTGCACCAGTTGCCCTATTTTCTGGACTCTTCTGCTGACTGGATGCCCTTGATGGAGATAGTGAAAGTTTCATCCTTATTTCCATCACCTTAACATCTTCTTCTGCTTCCTTTGTATACTGTAAGGGATCAAGTAATTGCTTTGGGCAGATAGGATAATCTGGGATAATCCTTGTCTTTTAAAGTCATCTGAATAACACTTATAATTTCATTTTGCAATCTTAATTTGAATCTCATTGTATTCACAGACATTTATGTAGACATAGTCATTTAAGAATGAGAGCATGACAATATTTAATGGTTTTTACTATATGATGCACATGACAAATTTTTCAGGGTTTTTTTTTTTCAGTGCTGGAGATTGATCGAAGGACTTTTGTGTACTAAGTAAGCAATTACTTTACCATGAAACAATCACTGACATCTTATTTGTGTGTTCCTTCTAGTAAGAAGGAAGCAGATTGTCCCAGCTGCCCAGATCCAAAATAACCACATAGAAATGATATTATAGAAATCACCGCTTGGCCATTAGCTCTAGCTTCTTATTGGCTAACACTTACATCTTAATTCAACCCATCTTCATTAATCTGTGCATCACTATGAGGTAGTGGCCTACCAGCAAAGTTTCAGCACGTCTGTCTCCGGTGGGGCTTCATGGCTTCTCTCTGACTCCACTTCCTTTCTTCCAGAATACCACTTAGTTATCCCCACCTAGCTCTGTTCCCCTATAGCTCTGCTAGAGGCCCAAAGCAGTTCTTTATTAATCAATGGTAAACACAGTATACAAAGGGGAATCCCACATCACCTCCCTTTTTCTGTTTAAATAAAAAGGAATGTTTTATCCTTAACATAGTACAATTACATATAATAAAACATGTATCAAGTGAGAATTACAATTACAATATTTATATCTACTTTATAACCAAGAAAACTATAACTTTAACTATAAATTCTTCAACTCCATCAAAGCCCACAGAAAGATATAATATTACCTAAGTAAACAGAAAGTACAATGTAAGCAACTTCAAAAACTCTAGAATTGATAGAGACATCTCCCTATCTGAACACTCACCCAAAGTTCTTCTGTACCGTTGGGGCATCCACATTCAGCCTACAGGCCTGTAGTATCCAGCAGACTTTTCCATGAAGCAGGAAATTTCAAAGACAGTTCCACCTATATTATGAGTTTGTCAGTCACTTTTTTCTGTATCCTACAGAATGTCTAGCATAGTCTTTTATGAAGCTGGAACCCTCAAGGACAGTTTCAACTTTAGGCATGTTCAGCAGTCATTTCTCTGCAGTTTCTGAATGTCCAGTTCATCAAGCAGTCCAGAAAAGAGCAGTTTCTTGCCCAAATGGGTAACCGACTCCATAAGGAACCTCTTTGATGCCCATTATCCTCTTAAAGTAGCTTGGTGCTGCCAGGAGCAGATGTGTCTCACAGTCATTAAAAGTCCTAAATTCTTAAACATTTTAAATGCTATATTCTGTAGTCTTTGAAAGGTTTGAAGAATGCTTATCCATCTGAAATACATCTCTGTACATCTAGAAAAGCCTGACTATTATAGATGGCTATCTAATAACCTATATTTCTTAATTATACATTATATTTTTAAATGAGCTACACAGACAAAATACCTTAATTAATATCAGAAATACATATACACAGTATAACAAAATTGATGTATTTCCCCTAGCAATGGTGCAGCTTAAGTTTTTAAGTGGCTCTTAGCATTTTAAGAAGTGCTCCTGGACAGCACTTCTTAATTGTATAAATAAACCAAGATCCATACCAATGCAAATCTCTATAGCATATCCCTCTTTAAATGTAAACAAACATTTATAAACAATATTTGGGAATATGGGCATAGTTCTCTGGACTACTTCCTACTTATTGGGAGTTCTGTTACTCAGGTCTTTCATGGTGTATCCTGTGCGGTAGGTTCACCTCAGTCAGAAGTTGGGTGAAGTAATTTTTTGAGGGGTGTTCAAGGTGACGTTTCAGGAGGTCTTGGTCCATCAAACCACATCAGTCTGGAAGCAATCCACAGGTTCTCATCCTTTGTGGAAACAATGGAAGAACCTCTTTTGCAAAGCAATGGTCTTATCCTTAGACCCAAATTCTGAAGTCAAGATACCTTTATAATATACATGCTGATTTAGCTTAGCAGTTTATACAATGAAGTCTCTCTGTACTTAGTTCCTTCACAGTCAAAAAATCCAATGGAGACACAATAATATACATAATCGAGACTCTCTGTGTATATTCCTTATGTGGCTTATTTTTTGACTCCTTTAATCTATGACATTTTTAAAACCACTTATTTCTTTTTATAACTCTATATATTCTTTTTCTTCTCTCTCTCAAGCCTATGTACATTTATCCAACACTGTGACTCATTTAGAGGTCTTTTATGTCTGAATCTGTCTGTAATTCTTTGCTGTCCAGGAGCACTTCTTAAAATGCTAAGAGCCACTTAAAAACTTAAGCTGCACCATTGCTAGGGGAAATACAGCACTTCCTGCTTGTGTGACCCAGCCCAGCATGGCAAAGCTGCTTGCCACCTCAGAGAGCCATGTACAATGCTCCATCTCTAGGCACAACTGGTCCATGCAGTCCATATTGCCACCAAGCAAGCTGTAGAACATTGGTCACAAATCCCATTTAAATGCTCGGTTTCCTGAAAGAGCCAGAGGTCACGCTGGCAGCATAGGCCAGGAAGCCAGCATTTCAAAATGGCTGCAGCTTTTTTTTTTTTTCTGCTGAATCAGGAAAACCTCTCTTAAGGGAGCCGCAGCATGCCACCAGCAAGCAAGGCCCATTCTGGAAAAAAAAATGTGGCTAAACTTTGATTTTTAATGTCTAGAATTTCCTTTCTAGCCATCTCAGATTTTACGTGGATTTAGTCCACCACATTGGTGCCAAATTTTAGTATAGAGAAAACTGCTTGTTCATCCAGGCTGCCCAGCCAAAATAACCGCACAGAAACTGTATTATTTAAATCACTGCTTGGCCTATTAGCTCTAGCTTCTTATTGGCTAACTTGTACATCTTAATTTAACCCATCTCCATTTATCTGTTCATCACCATGAATTTGTGGCCTACCAGCAAAATTTCAGCACATCTGTCTCCAGTGGGGCTTCATGACTTCTTTTTGACTCCACCTCCTTTCTCCCAGTATTCCATTTAGTTTTCCTCACCTAGCTCTGTTCCCCTATATCTCTGCTATAGGCCCAAAGCCATTCCTTTATTAATCAATGGTAATCACAGCATACTGAGGGGAATCCCACATCGAACATTCATTTAGGAAGTCTTTCTAAAACCCTAGATTCTTTGGGTATCACATAATGTACCCTAATCTTTTCATTTCTGTGTATATCATACTGGATATCAGTCAATCCAAAGCACTTCCTTCTCTTTGGAAAATGTACCCTTTTAAGATGTTTTTCTCTTTTTTCTCTTATAATTCTATAACG
This sequence comes from Ondatra zibethicus, assembly GCA_004026605.1. Lineage (NCBI taxonomy): Eukaryota > Metazoa > Chordata > Mammalia > Rodentia > Cricetidae > Ondatra > Ondatra zibethicus. Next base: position 4,844 of record PVIU01013155.1, on the reverse strand, counting down.
TTTGTCAGAAAGTTCTTTTGGTATGGCCTCTTTTCAATTTACTAACTATGGTCGTTATAAGTTATTGTAAAGTAACAATTGTTTTCTTCTTTTTGTTGTCTGATATATAAAATTCAAGTCTGGAAGAATGACCATGCAGAAATATTAGTTTAATATTCTTGACATTGACAGTCACTTATATGCATTTTTATTCACAATGACTTAACTATTAGTTTTAGAGCTCTGTAGGATATAAACTATTAAACTTTTACTATGCAGTTGTCTACCATATACTGTCTACATGCTAGTTACTAAATATAGGATGAGCATGTCATGTGATTCCACAATATAGTGGTGGGGCAGATATGATAGATAGAGTCCATTCATTCCAAATGGGAAAACTGGGGAGGAAAGGAGACAAATTTAAAAGAACTTCCAAACTGACCAAAGTCTGGGTTATCTCACTCAATATTATGTTTTCTAGATCCATCCATTTGCCTGTAAATTTCAAGATGTCATTATTTTTTTCTGCTGTATAGTACTACATTGTATAAATATACCACATTTTCACTATCCATTTTTTGGTTGAGGGGCATTTAGGTTGTTTCCAGGTTCTGGCTATGACAAACAATGCTGCTATGAACATAGTTGAGCACATGTCCTTGTAGTACAATTGAGCATCTTTTGGGTATACACATAAAAGTAGTATTGCTGGGTCATGAAGAAGCTTGTATCCTACTTTTCTGAGAAATCGTCATACTGATATGCAAAGGGGCCATACCAGCTTGCACTCCACCAGCAATGCAGGTGTCTTCCCTTTGCTCCACAACCTCTCCAGCATAAGTTGTCATCAGTGTTTTTGATCTTGGCCATTCTTACAGGTGTAAGATGGAATCTCAGAGTTGTTTTGATTTGCATTTCTCTGATGGCTAAGGATGTTAAGCATTTCCTTCAAGTGTCTTTCAGCTATTTTAGATTCCTCTGATGAAAGTTCTTTGTTTAGGTCTGTACTATATTTTTTGGATTGTTTTTTTCTTTTGATGACCAATTTCTTGTCATACAAATTTTGTATATTTTGGAGATCAAACCTCTGTCTGATGTGGGGTTAGTGAAGATATTTTCCCATTCTATTGGCTGCTGTTTTGCCTTGTTGACCATGTCTTTGCTTTACAGAAGCTTTTGAGTTTCAGGAGATCCCATTTGTTAATTGTTTCAGTGTCTGTGCTACTGGGGTTATATTTAGAAAGTGGTCTCGGTGTCAATGTGTTCAAGTGTACTTTCCAGTTTCTCTTCTATGGGGTTCAATGTGGATGGCTTTATGTTGAGGACTTTGATACATTTGGACTTGAGTTTTGTGCATGGTGAAGGATATAGATCTATTTCCATTCTTGTACATGTTGCTATCCAGTTATGCCAGCACCATTTGTTGAATATATCTCCTTTTTTCTATTTGATATTTTTTTACTTCTTTGTCAAAAATCAGATGTTCATAGGTATGTGGATTAATACCCAGGTCATTGATTCAGTTCCATTGTTCCTCCTGTCTGTTTTTATGCCAATACCAGGCTGTTTTCAGTACTGTATCTCTGTAGTAGAGTTTGAAGTCAGGGATTGTGATGCTCCAGAAGTTCTTTTATTGTACAGGATTGTGTTGCCTAAGGTTTCTGTCCTGCCTGGTACCCATACTCATTAAGTCCTAAAGAAACACACAGAGGTCTACATTAATTATAAACTGATTGGCCTATTAGCTCAGGCTTCTTATTAACTCCTATAATTTATATTAGCCCATAATTCTTGTTTGTGTTAGATATATAGCTTGGCAGTCACATCTTGCTTGCTCTGTGCCTGGTTCCTCTCTGTCTGGGTGAGGACTGCAGACTGAGTCATCTTCCCAGAATTCTCCTGTTTTCATTACCCCATGTCTACTTCCTGACAGATCACCATTGCCCTGCCATTACTTACTGCTTGGCTACTGGCCACTCAGCATTTTATTAAAAATAATACAAGTGACAGCATAAAAGATCATTGTCCCACAGCAGGATTGTTTTGGCTATCCTAGGTTTCTCGCTTTTCCATATTAAGTTGAATATTGTTCTTTAGAGGTCTGTGAAGAATTTTGCTGGGATTTGATAGGCATTGCATTGAATCTGTAGATTGCTTTTGTTAAGATTGCCATTTTCAGTATGTTAATTCTACCTACCCAAGAGCATGGGAGCTCTTTCCATTTTTGGTGTCTTTTTCAATTTCTTTCTTTAAAAATTTAAAGTGCTTGTCATACAAGTCTTCCACATGCTTGGTTAGAGTTACTCTGAGATATTTTATGCTATTTGTGGTTATTGTGAAGGGTGATGTTTCTCTGATTTCTTTCTCAGCCCTTTTATCATCTGTGTACAGGAGGGCTACTCATTTTTTTGAGTTAATCTTGTATCCTGATACACTGCTGAAAATATTTATGAGTTGTTGAAGTACCCTGGTAGAAATGGGATCATTTATGCAAACTATCATATCATCAGCAACCAGTGAGAGTTTGACTTCTTTTCCAATGTGTATTCCCTTGATCTTCCTTTGGTGTCTTATTGCTCTAGCTAGGACCTCAAGAACGACATTGAGTAGATATGGAGAGAGTGGACAATCTTGTCTTGTTCCTGATTTCAGTGGCGTCACTGTGAGTTTCTCTCCATCTAGTTTGAAGTCGGCTGTTGGCTTGCTGTATATTGCCTTTATTATGTTTAGATTTGTCCTTGTATCCCTGCTCTCTCCAAGACCTTTATCATGAAGGGATATTGTATTTTATCAAAAGCTTTTTCAGCATCTAATGAGATGATCACGTGGTTTTTACTTTTCAGTTTCTTTATATGGTAGATTACCTTGACAAAGTTTTGTATGTTGAACCATCCCTGTATCTCTGGAATGAAGTTGAATTGCTAATGGTGGATGATGGTTCTGATGCCAGTATTTTATTTAGTATTTTTGCATCAATGTTCATGAGTGAGATTGGTCTGTATTTCTCTTTCTTAGTAATGTCTTTATGTCATTAGGTATCGGGGTAATTGTAGCCTCAAAAAAGAATTTGGCAATTTTCCTTCTGTTTCTATTGTGTGGAACAATTTGAGGAGTACTGATGTTAATTCTTCTTTGAAAATCTTGTAGAACTCTGACCTGAAACATCTGGCCCTTGGCCTTTTTTTGGTTGGGAGACTTTTGAGGACTGTTTCTATTTCTTTAGCAGTTATACATCTATTTAATTTGCTTATCTGGTCTTGATTTAATTTTGGTAAGTGATATTTATCCAGAAAGTTTTCCATATCCTTCAAGTTTTCCAAATTTTTGTAGTACAGGTTTTCAAGATATGACCTGATGATTCTCTGGATTTCTTCCGTGTCTGTTGTTACGTCCTCTTTTTCATTTTTGATTTTGTTAATTTGGATATTCTCTCTCTACCTTCTGGTTTGGATAAAGGTTTCTCTATTTTGTTGATTTTCTTGAAGAACCGGCTCTTTGTCTCATTGATTCTTTGTATTGTTTTCTTTATTTCTATTTTGTTGATTTCAGCTCTCAATTTGGTTATATCCTGCTATCTAGTTCTCTTGGGTGAGATTCTTTTTGTTCTAAAGCTTTCAAATGTTCTGTTAATTCACTAGTGTGGGATTTTTCCAGCTTCTTTATGTTGGCATTTAGTGCTATTAACTTTCCTCTTACCACTGCTTTCATTGTGCCCCACAAATTTGGGTATGTTGTGCAGTCATTTTCATTGAATTTTAGAACATCTTTAATTTCTTCCTTTGTTTCTTCCTTGACCCATTGATGCTTCAGGTGAGCATTGTTTAATTTCCTTGTGTTTGTGGTCTTTCTGGAATTAGTGTTGCTGTTGAATTCTAGTCTTAAGCCATGGTGATCTGAGAAGATACATGGGGTTATTCCAATTCTTTTGTATCTGTTGAGGTTTGTTTTGATACTGAGTATGTGGTCAGTTTTTGAGAAGATTCCATGAGGTGCTGAGAAGAAGGTATATTCTTTTATGTTTTAATTTAATGTTCTAAAGATGTCTGTTAAATCCATCTGAGACATAACTTCTGTTAGTTCCCTTATTTCTCTGTTAATTTTTTGTCTGACTGACCTGTCCAGTGGTGAGAATGGAGTGCTGATGTCTCCCACTATTAGTGTGTGGGGTTTAATTATGATTTAAGCTTTAGAAGTGTTTCTTTTAAATATGAGGATGCCCTTGTATTTGGGGCATAGATTTTCAGTATTGAGATTTCATCTTAATGGATTTTTCCTGTGACCAATATGAAATGTTCTTCTTTGTCTCTTTGGATTGATTTTAGTTTGAAGTCTATTTTGTTAGATATTAGGATAGCTACACCAGCTTGTTTCTTAGGTCCATTTGATTGGAAAACTTTTCCCAACCCTTTTCTCTGAGGTGATGTCTGTCTTTGAGGTTGAGGTGTGTTTCTTGTATGCAGCAGTAGGATGGATTCTGTGTTCTTATCCAATCTGTTAGCCTGTGTATTTTTATAGGTGAGTTGAGACCATTTATATTAAGGGGTATAATGACCAGTGATTGCTATCACATGTTAGTTTGTTTAGTTTTGTTGTTGGTTATGTTGTTTTGTGTGTTTGCTCCTTCTTTGGGATTTGATGCTGTGAGATCATCAATTGTCTGTGTTTTTGTTTATGTAGCCAACTTCCTTGGGTTAAAGTTTTTCTTCTAGTACTTTGTATATATGGCTGGATTTGTTGCTAGGTACTGGTTAAATCTTGTTTTGCCCTTATATTGTGATTGAAAGTTTTGCTGGGTATAGTAGACTGGACTCATAATGTCTGTATAACAGTTGACAAGGGCCTTCTTACTTTCATTGTCACCA
>PVIU01013154.1:0-57157 GCA_004026605.1 Ondatra zibethicus | reverse complement strand
ACTCTCAACAGAGGAATCTAAAATGGCTGAAAGACACTTAAGAAAATGTTCAACATCCTTAGTCATCAGAGAAATGCAAATCAAAACAACTCTGAGATTCCATCTTACACCTGTAAGAATGGCCAAGATCAAAAACACTGATGACAACTTATGCTGGAGAGGTTGTGGGGAAAAGGGAACACTTCTGCATTGCTGGTGGAAATGCAAGCTGGTACAACCCCTATGGATGTCAGTGTGGCGATTTCTCAGAAAATTAGAAAACAACCTTTCTCAAGACCCAGTAATACCACTTTTGGGTATATATCCAAAGGATGCTCAATCGTGCCACAAGGACATGTGTTCAACTATGTTCATAGCAGCTTTGTTTGTCATAGCCAGAACCTGGAAACAACCTAAATGCCCCTCGATTGAAGAATGGTTAAGGAAAATGTGGTACATTTACACAATGGAGTACTACACAGCAGAAAAAAAATAATGACAGCTTGAATTTTGCAGGAAAATGGATGGAAGTAGAAAGCTTTATTTTGAGTGAGGTAACCCAGACACAGAAAGACAATTATCACATGTACTCCCTCATAGGTGGTCTTTAAACATAAAGCAAAGAAAACCAGCCTACAAACCACAATCCCAGAGAATGTAGACAACAATATGGACACTAAGAGAGACTTACATAGATATAATCTACATGGGAAGTAGAAAGTAGAAAAAGACAAGATCTCCTGAGTAAATTGGGAGCATGGAGACTTTGGGGGAGGTTTGAAAGGGGGAGGGGATTGGCAAGGAGGGGAGCAGAGAAAAATGTAGACCTCAATAAAAATCATGGGAAAAAGAAAAAAAAAAAAAACAGAATTGTGGGGCTGAGGAGGGGCCACCAGGATGGCTCAGCAGGTGACACCTTTGCTACACAAGCCTGATGACCTGAGTTCTATGTCTGGAACCCATATAAGAGTGGAATGAGAGAACTGACCCCACAAAGTTGCCCTCTGACCTCCACAAGTACACTGTGGCAGGCATCCCAGATGCACACATAATAAATAAAATTTAAAAAGGCAAACAGAATAGAGACTGAAAGGGCACATCCATACCAGGGTAGTGCTGTTTGGGGTCCCCGTTCATCACCACGTCGGGAAGGCCGCTCATTATCTTCTGTACCAGCCGTTCCGCTAACTTGGAGATTCTCTTGTGGTCGTACTAAGGAGTTAGGTAGGAGAGAACTAAATACAGTGCCCACCAGCCAGCTCAGCGACAAGGAATTCCAGTAGCCCTTCTCTACCCAGGACAGCTGTGCACCACACAGGCCCTTCTAATGTGGAGATGGCGGCATCTCCAGCACTGTCTGGTGTACAAAAGGTGAGCGAGAGCTGAACACAGGTTCCAACAACCCAGAGAAAGATGGACTGGCCAGGCGGTGGTGACACACACTTTTAATCCCAGCACTCGGGAGGCAGGCAGAGTTCGAGGCCAACCTGGTCTACTAGGACAAGCTCCAAAGCTATAGAGAAACCCTGTCTCGAAAAAAAAAAAGAAAGAAAGAAAGAAAGAAAGAAAGAAAGAAAGAAAGAAAGAAAGAAAGAAAGAAAGATGGACTGGTAACTACAAGCAGGGCATGTATGGGTTTTCAATCACTTCCTTGAGAACAAGGGGCTGCGGGACCTTGACAAAGGAGGTTTTTATTTAATTGTGTGTACGTGTACACAGATTTCCTTACAGGGATTGAGGCCAAGGCCCTGCACACCCTAGGGAAGCACTCTACTGCTGACCCAGCACTTTACTTTCAGTTCTGATCCAGAGTCTTGTTATGTAGTCCAGGCTAATCTTGAACTGAAAATTCTCCTGCCTCAAGCTCCTAAGCAGCTATGATTAGAAGAAAAAGATTCCGGGCTGGAAAGATGTCTCAGGGGTTAAGAGCATTGCCTGCTCTTCCAAAGGTCCCGAGTTCAATTCCCAGCAACCACATGGTGGCTCACAACCATCTGTAATAAGGTCTGGTGCCGTCTTCTGGCCTGCAGGCATGCATAAAGACAGAATATTGTACACATAATAAATAAATTAAAAGAAAAAAGATGCCACACCTGGTTCAAAGACAGGATTTCCTTAGACCTCCTCTTCCAACAGAGATCGATCGGCTCAGCAATGCTGAGATGTTTCTAAATGGGAGATCCTGCCCAGGGGGATATTCTGAGGGGGAACTACTGCTCTCTCCAATACCTACCTCCATCTCCTGTTGTGCCAACTCACAGGCAGCTCCCAGTCCCACCACCAAGGGTGTGGGCACTGTCCCAGACCGCATACCCCGCTCCTGCCCGCCGCCACTCTGTAGGGCCTCCACACGCACCCGGGGCCTACGCCGGATATAGATAGCACCAACCCCTTGAATAAAAAGTTGTTACAAAAAAAGAGAGACACAGATGAAACAAAATATTACTTTCTAAAGAAATTAAAATATTATTTCAAATTTCACAGCTAACTTTAAGTAAATAAAAAAATTAAAAGAGCTGGGCAGTGGTGGTGCATGCCTTTTATTTGAGTACTCAGGAGGCAGAGGCCAGACTGGTCTATAGAGCAAGTTCCAGGACAGCCAGGGCTACACAAAGAAACCTTATCTCAAAAATCAAAGAAACAAACAAAAAAGTAGAAGAAAAAAAGAAATGGAAAAAGTTAATATTTAGCAAAAATACTTAACATAAATTATGTTACCACATGAATAATGCCCACGATTATTTTAAGCAACTCCCTATCACACAACAAAGGATTCTTTTTTTTCTAATTAATTAAAAAAAAAATTTATGTTAATTGGTGTTTTGCCTGCAGGTATGTATGTGTGAGGCGGTCAGAAGAAGCACTGGAACTAGAGTTATAGACAGGTGTGAACTGCCATGTGGGTGCTGGGACTTGAACCAGGGTCCTTTGGATGAGCAGCCAGTGCTCTTAACCATTAAACCATCTCTCCAGCCCCAGGATTATTCTTAAGAGCAAAAACCAGACTACACATATAATTAAAAATAAAAATAATCACACATGCACAAAACCCTAAATATAAAAAATAAAGTATAAAGTTCAAGAAGAAGAAGGAGGAGAAGAAGGTGAGACAATGACCACCTTCTAGCAGCTAGAGAGATGGCTCAAAGGTTTGTTGCTCTTGCAGAGGATCCAGGTTCCGTTTCCAACACCCGCCATGGCAGCTCAAACAGCTATAACTCCAGTTCCAGGGGATTCAATGGCATTGCACTCACACAATACACTTAGATGCATTCAAACAAAACACTCATACACATAAAAAGAAAATAAATAAATCTTTTTTTTTTTTTTGGTTTTTCGAGACAGGGTTTCTTTGTAGCTTTGGGAGCCAGTCCTGGAACTAGCTCTTGTAGACCAGGCTGGCCTCGAACTCACAGAGATCTGCCTGCCTCTGCCCCCCAAGTGCTGGGATTAAAGGTGTGTGCCACCACACACACACACACACACACCCTGGCTAGTAAATAAATCTTAAAAAAAAAAACAAATAACTTAGGTAATAATTGTTGGGAGAATGTAATTTATCCTATGTCAATACAATGAAACACCAAGCAGGTATAGGAAAGACTGACATTCTTTTATGCTGACATTGTAATGTTGGACCCTAAAGTCCAATCACTGAGGAGGAGTCGTCCCAAGAGGCCATCCTCACACCGCAGTTGATGCAATAGCAAGAGGAATTTTTATTTCTGCTGTAACAGAGGTCCCCCAGCCTCGGGAGGAGAAGGACATTGAAAAGCTATTACAGGCTTCTTTTAAAGAGAAAAACCACAGAACCAAAGAAAGGGCATGGGGGGGGGGTGCAGAATCAAAAGGGGAAGTGCAGAAGTCGTTTGTCAACCATTGTGACTAGCTCATTTAATGGTCAGCTAACTATGATGGGTTGTTGCTATGGCGATTGCTGGGTTGGTTGAACAAGGAGAAACATCTGCAGGTCATCTGCAGGTCATTTTGCCCCAGTTCCAGGGCCTGGATCTATTGAAGAAAAACTACAAAGGGGATGGAGAGTTCCAGGAGAAAGTACCCAAAGCTCTAGTGCATGCGTGGGTGATTATCAGGTTCCTGGTTCCCAGAGGAGGGGGGCAGTTTAGCTAAGGTGGCCCAGAGTCTTTTCAGTAAAAACTCTAAAATACATTGTTAGGAATCTGGTGAGATCAGGAATGGTGGCACATGCCCACATTACCTACACTGGGAAAGGAGAGCCAGCCTTAGGTAAAGGTACAAAACCCTGATGAAAGAGAAGGGAAGAGAGGAAGATCTTATCAACTCTGCAATACACTTTTCCTTTTCTTTCAGCATGACTTTCAGAGTCTCAAGAACTCTAAGGTGACCTAGAACTCAATAGGTAATCAAGAATAAACTTGAGTTCATGGTGGCGCATGCCTTTAAGCCCAACACTCGGGAGACAGCGGTAGGCTGATCTCTGTGAGTTCAAGGCCAGCCTGGTCTACAGAATTAGTTCCAGGATGGCCAGGGCTACACAGAGAAACCTTGTCTTGAGAAACTGAAAAAAAGAGGGAAAAAAAGGAAAAGAAAGAAAAAAAAAAAAGACAGGTCTAATTCTAAAGACCTGGTTAGCCTGGAATTCACTATGGAGACCAGACTGCTCTTGGACACACAGAGATCTACTTGCATCCAGCACATTGGAATTAAAGGAATATATTACCATATCTGACATTTTATTTCATTTTAAGATGTTTTGTTAGGTGAGAAAGCAAGATCAGAACATGCATAATTTGGGTAAAACAAAGTGGAGGGGCCAGGTGGTGGTAATACATGCCTTTAATCCCAGCATCCAGGAGGCAGAGGCAGGTGGATGTCTGTTCTACAGGCCAGGGGTGTCTGGCTTGTACACAAGGCACAAGGCTATCCTGGTCTACAGAGCAAGTTCTATGACTGGCTCCAAAGCTACTGAGAAACCCTGTCTCAAAAAAAAAAAAAAAGGAAGAAAGAAAGAAAGAAAAAGAAGTGGAGGGAGAGTATGGCTGTTCTTAAAAATCAAAAGAACAACTATGTAAAGAATGGCACAGTAGACATGTCTACAGCCCTCACTCAGGACACTGAGCAAGGAAGAAGGCAAACTCAGAGGCAGGAGGGACCAAATCACAAGACCCTGATGAGGGGTGAGTAGATAGAGAAGAGATCCCACTCAAGCCACATTTTGGAGTAGAAGTTGGTGTCTGCAAAAACAGTTCAGAAGACTGTGAGTTATAATCCTGTGGAAACCCTTAGTAGCCAGCATGGTACGGCAGATAGTAATATCAGTCTATTTAATGGAAACTGTTCTGTTGTTTTTACTTATTTTACTTACAGATGTCTAGGGAAACTGACTGAACAGAATCCTGTTTTCCTCAGGCAAATTATCATCTATATTCCTTTTAAAGACAGTGTGGAGGGATCAAGGAAGAAGGCCAACTGTGCACACAGCATCTACAGAGAGGCAAGTATTTGGGCCATTGTTGAATGATACTTGCACATTCCAGGCCATTCTGAATATACAACCTGTTTGGAAAGCAATCACAGTCTCTAATGATTGTGATGAGTGTCTGTCAAAGGGGTGGCTGAGAAGTTCAAGGAAGAGGCAGGGGCTGGTACCTTTAGGACCATAGAGTTTGTGACCACTGATGCTCATGAGATCAATTTTCATATCGTTGACATCAAGTGGGATCTTTCCAACAGCCTGGGCTGCATCAGTATGGAAATATACTTTTTTGGAACTGCAAATCTGCCCTGAGGAATGAGAGAGAAAGACCCATAGCACAGTGAAAGTAAGCTAGCAACAGCCCTGCAAGGCACCATGAATGCCCTAAGCAACTGTTAAGGTTTATGTAAGTCCTCTCTGCCTTTCCACCTCCCCCTTCCCCCTCTCTGTGCATCACCTGATACCTTCCAACTCCCTCGCCTGCCTGATACCTTCCAACTCCCAGTCTCTATAGATCAAGGGCAAAACAATAAACCACAAACACACATGCTATATTGATGTCCAAGATCCTTCATACCATCTCATTTACTATGGGGATACAATATCACCTTTAAATCCTTTCTTACTTGAAAGAAGGAAAGATTAATGGATATTTTTGCTAATTTGCATAGAGATTACAAGGTAAACTCTAAATGGGGATAAAGAACATTCTAAACAGAAAAAGGACAGATGGTCTTTTCTTATTGTTTTGTCATTTGGGGCAAAAATATGAAATAAAATTAAAAAACAGGCTGGACGGTGGTGATGCATGCCTTTAATCCCAGCATTTAGGAGGCAGGTGGATCTCTGTGAGTTCAAGGCCAGCCTGGTCTACAAAGCAAGTTCTAGGACAGGCTCCAAAGCTACAGAGAAACCCTGTCTTGAAAAACAAAGCAAAACAAACAAACAAACAAACATGAAGGGCACTCGATTCTACATCCTAAAAACTCAACTAGTAGCCATGCTACCTAGAATGCAGTCAGCAAGGCAAATAAGCTCTTCCCTTGGTCCGCTTGGTTGTCATGTTCTAACTGTCTGTACCTGCCCCTTACATGGACCCCAGAGATGGTAAAGGATAACCTATTTATTATACTCACCTATTTCTGCAATCGGTTGCTTTACACCAATCTCATTGTTCACAGTCATAACTGATACAAGGCTGGTATCTGGCTGAATGGCAGCCTCTAGTTCCTAAGAATGTAGGAATAAGGAGTGTATATGATGCAAAAAAACTACATGAATAAGAAAGCAGACAACCTTAAGTCTAGAAAAGGTGTCTTTCACTATAACCCTATCTGAACACTTAAATATTAAATAATAGGGGGTTTGGGATGTAGCTCAGTGCTTGTTTAAAAAAAAACAAACAAGAACAACAATAAATGCCAACACAAGGGACTGGAGCCATGGCTCGGCAGTGAAGAGCACTTCTGCTTTGGAGGACTCATGTCCAATTCCGAGCACACCATGGAGAATCACAGCTCTCTGTAACTCCAGTTCCAGGGGATTGGACACTTTCTTCCGGCCTCCACAGGCATCAGGCACACAGATGGTACACAGATATACATGCAGGCAAAATACCCATACACAAAAATAGAAGTTAGCTGGGTGGCAGCGGTGCACGCCTTTAATCCCAGCACTCGGGAGGCAGAGGCAGGCAGATCTCTGTTTGTTTTGAGGCCAGCCTGGTCTACAGAGGGAGTTTCAGGACAGGCTCCAAAGCTACAGAGAAACCATGTCTCAAAAAACAAAAACAACAACAAAAAATAGAAGTTAAAAAATGGCTGGGCATGGTAGCACATGTCTATAATACCAGATCTTAGGAGGTGGGGGCAGGCAATATTGAAACCCTATCTCATGCTATTCCAGAGGTCTTGAGTTCAATTCCCAGCAATCACATGGTGGTTCACAATCATCTATAATGAGATCTGACACCCTCTTCCAGCATATAGGGAACACTGTATATACAATAAACATATAAAATCTAAAAATTAATTAATTAAAAATTATGGACTGGAGACGGCCCAGTGGTTAATAGCAATTGATGCAGTTGTAGAGGACATGAGTCCAAGGCTCAGCATTCACACAATGGCTCACAACCATCTGTAACACCTAGACACTCATAAAATAAATCTTAAAAAAGAAAGGTTGAGTAGGTATTGTAGCCCATGACTATAATGCAACTCTTAATACGTTGAGGCAAGAGGACCAGGAGTTCAAAATCATCCATGGCTACATAGTCACCTGAAGCCAGCCTGAGATTTACAAGACACTGTCTCAAAGACAAAAAAAGAAAAAACTTAAAGCTTACATGAGCTCTTAACTAGACCAAATAAACAAATCCTGATTTCAAGCTGCTACCGAGCTACAGAAGTAAGAGCAGTGTGATCACGGCATGTGTACAACATGGAAACAGGACAGAAACATATATTCAAGCCTGTTATTTGTAGACAGGAGCTCACTCTGGAGTCCAGTCACCTCAAACTCTGGTGATCCTCTTGTCTGTGCCTCCAGAGTGCTGGAGTTTAAGGGCGAATTCCCCTGTATCTAATCTACACTAATGTGTTTGTTTTTGCAGTTGTAGGGCTTAAGCCTATAGCCTGTGCATGCTATATAAGAATTCTAGCCAGGTGGTGGTGGCACGTGTCTTTAAACCCAGCACTCTGGAGGCAGAGGCAGGCGGATCTTTGTGATTTCGAGGCCACCCTGGCCTACAGCATTAGTTCCAGGACAGCTAGGGCCACACAGAGAAACCCTGCTTTGAAAAAAGTTAAAAAAAAAAAAATTCTACCACTCAGCCACATCACCAATCACCATGCTTCCTTTATAGGTCGACACGAATCACCAGGGCAGGGAAGGATGAGGCCAGAGCTCTGCTGTGGTGTGACTTCCTGACATCCTACACTCATGTCCAGTAGCTCTTCTGTGGTGTGACTCCCTGACATCCTACACTCATGTCCAGAGCTCTCCTGTGGTGTGACTCCCTGACATCCTACACTCATGTCCAGTAGCTCTTCTGTGGTGTGACTCCCTGACATCCTACACTCATGTCCAGTAGCTCTCCTGTGGTGTGACTCCCTGACATCCTACGCTCATGTCCAGAGCTCTCCCGTGGTGTGACTCCCTGACATCCTACACTCTTGTCCAGTAGCTCTCAGACAACAGGATCACCAAAAGAGCTGAGAGGCAAGTTTTCCAGAGAAGAGCAGTACACACTCAGAGAACATAATCTCCTTCTCTGTGGGTCTGTTCCATGCTCCTCTCACCATTAGCTCAACTTTGAGGCTCTACTCAACGCTGGAGACAGACTTAAAGGATTACTCCAGTTTTGTCCCTCATGCCTAGTGTAGGACTCCTACCTTTAAGTCAATGATCCCACTCTTCTGCACTGGGAGGTATGTGACTCGAAAGCCCTCAGCTTCCAGTGAGCGGCAGGAATCCAGCACACATTTGTGTTCAGTCTGGGTGGTGACCACGTGCTTTTTCCGTGACCTGTAGAACCTGGCCACTCCCTAAAAATTGATGATAATAAAAAAAAGGACAATATACAGAGTTAGCAATGACATGAATCCTATTTTTTGGTTTTGGGCTTTTGTTTGTTTGTTTTTGTTGTTGTTATTATTTTTTGAGACAGGGTTACTCTGTAGCTTTGGAGCCTGTCCTAGAAAACTAGCTCCATGCCTAGATATAGGCCTTGGACCTTCCCCAAAGCATGTACCTTACCCTCTCTGAGGAGTGGATGGCAGGTGGGGTGAGGGGGTAGGTAAAGGGGATGAGAGGAAGGGAGTGAGTGGGAACTGAAATTGGTATATAAAATGAAAAAAGATAGTTTGTTTTCTTTTTTTAAAAAATAATAATAATTTAAAAAAAGAAAGAAAACTCGCTCTGTAGACCACACTGGCCTCAAATTCACAGAGATCCACCTGTCTCTGACTCCCGAGTGCTGGTATTAAAGGCGTGTGCTATCACTGCCTACCATGAATCCTATTTATAAAAGTCTTTCTGTGAGTGTCTGCTAAAAAGCCTCGAGCATGCTAAAGATATTCTATGTCACAGACCAAGTTCCTACTCATGTATGTAATATTTTTAACATTTTAAGAAATTATAAAGATAGGCTAGGAAAAATTGAAATACCCAGAATTTCAAGTGTAAAAAAATAAAGAATGAGAACATTTATTTTATTTAAAAGACAAGCAAACAAACAAAAATCACAGGCCACACACCTGTAGTCTCAGCACATAGGGGACATTTGCAAAAGGACACCTGGAACCACCTCGGTCAAGAGAATAAGTTCCAGGCCACTTAGGGCTACTTAGTGAGACCTTGTCTCCAAATAAACCAAGGAACTAACAAAAGGGAGAGAAGGAAGGAAGGAAGAAAGAAAATAAACATAATGGAGTGCAACAGCCTACAATCCTTGTACTATGGAGGCTGAGGAAGGAGGATCATTTGAACTCCTAAGTTTGAAACCAGCCTGAGCAACATAGTGAGATATCATCTCAAAAAAAAAAAAAAAAAAAGATAAAAAGCTTGCTGTACATAGATAAGGACCTATGAGGTTGGAATGTTAGCTCTTACGGAGAACCTAGATTCTGTACTGAGCAACCACTGGTGACTCACTATTGTCCTTAACAGGGCACCCAACACCCTCCTGTGGCTCAGAGGGCACGAGGCATGTATATGCTACACACAAGCATTCAAGCAAAATACACATAAACTAAAAAATAAATAAGGTTTTTTGAAGTTTAAATGAATGAGCCTGAGGACCTGGGATCTATCCTAGAGCCCAGTGTTCTTGTCACGCCATTTCTGGGGAAGCAGAGACAGGAGAGCCCCAGTGACCCACCAGCCGGGTGGGACAACTCAGTTAGTGAGCTCCTATGCAATGAGAACCCTGTCACAGTCCAGCCGGCGTTCATGAGGGGGACACCCAAGGCTGCCCCATGGCCTCCCCATGTCGGGTGATGACTTTCACTAGTAAATTGTTTTTTAAATCTTCACATATGGTGTTGAAGCTATTTCGGTGCCATTTGATTCAGTAGTTAAGGAGTCTTTTCCATGTTTCTTATGCATCTGTTTTGCAACATGAACACTGATAAGTTTGGATGTCTCTTCTATTTTTATTTGAGAGATGTTCTTATTGAATAGAGTATGTTTGAGGGTTCAATCCCTAACACCATTTAGGAATTTTTGTTTTGTTTTGTTTTTCGAGACAGAGTTTCTCTGTGTAGTTTTGGAGCCTGTCCTGGAACTCACTCTATAGACAAGGTTGGACTCAAACCACCTGCCTCTGCCTCCCAAGTGTTGGGATTAAAGGCATGCACCACTACCACAAAGCTCTAATTTTTTTTTTTTAAACATGCATTGGTGTTCTGCCATGGGTGTCATCTCCCCTGGAACTGAGTTACAGACAATTGTGAGCTGTCTGTCATGCAGGTGCTGGGAATTGAACCTGAGTCCTCTGGAAGAGCAGTCAGTGCTCTTAACTATGCCATCTCTCCAACCCCCCCATAGAAAATTTTAAGTAAATATTAAATCCTTAAAAAAGGAGACATTAATATTACCAGGTGCACAAATTATTTTTCAAAATCTAAAAAATTTAAAATGATAAAAATGAGGGCTGGAGAGCTGGCTCTGCTCTTCCAGAGGTCCTGAGTTCAATTCCCAGCAACCACATGGTGGCTCACAACCACCTATAATGAGATCTGGTGCCCTCTTCTGGCCTACAGGCAGGATACTGTATAAATAAATAAATCTTTAAAAAAAAAAATGAAGGCTGGAGAGATAGCTCGTGGTTAAGAGAGAATACTGCTGCTGTGGAAGACTCAGTTTGGCTGCCACACATATGCTGGGTGGCTCACAATCATCTATAATTAGCTCCAGAGGGATCTAATGCCTCTGGCCTCTAAGGATACTGCATTCCCATGAACATACCCACACACAGATACACAAAGTGTGCACTACCATTGCCTAGCTACAATTTTTTTTTTAAGGCAGAAGAAATAGGAATGAGTGGGTAGTTGGAAAAACTACATCTATGAGTCCAAACAATAGAGAAGCACTAATCTCTAAACTCAAGAAAGCTCACAGTTTCTCAAGAAAGCTCATAGATAGTTTCTGTCTCCCTTGTTTCCTCCTGTCCCTCATCTTCCCAAATGTTCCTCGCATGCTAGAAGTACTCCACTATACAATGCTCTCACCCCCTTCTCTTACCTTAATCGCTATGTTGTTGGACTCAGTAGCTCCACTAGTAAAAATGATCTCTCGAGGATCTGCTCCGATCAGAGATGCTACTTGCTGTAAACCAAGAGCCAAAGATACACAGCGTGAGTCGCGGGGCTGTAGACACAGCTAGAACTGGGTTCTGCAGCACGAGTTCCACTGCATTCTACCTGCCTACAAAGAAGCTGTGCCGACCAGGTCAGACTCGGGATGAACAAGGAACTGTTGCAGCTCTGATATGCTAGCCTTTCTCCATTCTAGGACAGGCTAGCAAGAATGCCAAATGTAGCTCAGGTGGTAGAGTGCTTGCCTGATATTTATGAAGCCCTGGGTTCATTCTCAGCGCTGTGCATACCAGGTATGATGGTGCACACCTGAAATCCCAGCACTCAGGAAGCTGAGGTAAGACAGCTGCCATGAGTTTGAGGCCAGCCTGGAACACACAGTGAGTTCCAAGCCGTCTTAGACTAGAGTGTGAAACTGGTCTTAAACAACCAAAGTAGGGAGCCAGTGAGATGGATCAGTGGGTAAAGAGCCTGCTGCAGAACCTGGCGACCCAGGTTTCCTTCCCTGAGATCCACAGAGGAAGAAAAAAGTCTGCTCCAAGTTGTCCTCTGGTCTCCACACTGCATATTTTGGTACATATGTGTACACATACATGCACCCAAGCAAGCACACAAATGCATACACACACATTCGTAATTTTAAAAAATTATTTTTTTGCCAGGGGGTAGTGTGTTTTGTAATAGGATTTCTTTGTGTAGTAGCTCTAACTGTCATGGAACTCACTCTATAGTCCAGGCTGGCCTCAAATCTCAAACTCACAGAGATCCATGTGCCTCTGCCTCCAGAGTGCTGGGATTAAAGGATGTGTGCCATCACACCAAGCAGAAATTTTTTTTGTTTTGTTTTGTTTTGTTTCTTCAAGACAGAATTTCTGTATAGCTTTGGAGCCTGTCCTAAAACTTGCTCTATAGACCAGGCTGGCCTTGAACTCAGATTCTCCTGCTTCTGCCTCACAAGTGCTGGGGTTAAAAGCATGCACCACCCAGCTGTTTTGTTTTTTGAGACAGAGTTTCTTGCATAGTCCTGACTGTCCTACAACTTGCTCTGTAGATCAGACTGGCCTCAAACTCATAGAGAGCAACCTGCCTCTGCCTCCTGAGTGCTGGGAATGTGTGTGTATGCATTTGTGTGCTTGCTTGGGTGCATGTATGTGGTTTCCCAGTAGCTATGGGGTCAGTCCTGGAATTCACTCTGTAGACCAGGCTGGCCTCAAACTCAGAGAGATCCGCATATCTCTGCCTTCCAAGTGCTGGGATTATAGGCATGTGCCACCACTGCCCAGCTACGAAATGCATTTTTAAAATGTATTTACTGAATTAAGTACTTTTTGAGCTACGTATAACTGTTAAACTTTACCACCACTGTCTCATGTAATTTACCCAATAACCTTATAGAGTATGAACCATTTCACTTTCCACTTGATAGGTGAGGATCTTAAGGCTTAGAGAAATGAGATGATTTGCCTGGGGTACTTTACCTAGTGAATGAGAAGTAATTAAACACCTGCAATCAAACTCCAAAGCTATTCTCTGAATCTCTCTTAGAAATAAAACCATTTGCTAAGAAAGAATGCCTCCCACAGGCCACCAAACCTGACTCCCAGATGCCTCAGAGTCCTTTGTGCTAACCTGGCGAGCATGTTCCATGGCTGCCTCGCTCTCCCAGCCATACGCATGAGTCCGAGAATGTGGGTTTCCGT
Organism: Ondatra zibethicus; assembly: GCA_004026605.1. Classification (NCBI taxonomy): domain Eukaryota; kingdom Metazoa; phylum Chordata; class Mammalia; order Rodentia; family Cricetidae; genus Ondatra; species Ondatra zibethicus. The sequence goes on along the minus strand of PVIU01013154.1, from coordinate 43,697 downwards.
AGTAGTTCACAAGGTATGGGAGCATGGCATCAAGTACCCTGGGATCCTGAATACAAGAGAATCGATCAGTCTTCTTGAGCCCATAATGAACTCAGAACCTGCTCCATCTACTGATTACTGCCCACCTCGCTCGGTATGCTTCCAGGCCTTCAGATGCTGCCTGCTTTCTTCCACCCTCCCACACACGAATCAAGCATTGACCTGAAATACCCCCACTTCAAAACCACCTTAATTCCCAGTGCTCTACCATTCCCTCAAGCAGTTTACAAATGCTGTCTTTAATTTTTCTTCTATTTATTGATTGAAAGATAGGGTCTTATGTACTTCAATCTGGTTTTAAATTTGTAATTCTGCTGCTGGGTGTGGAAGTGCAGGCCTTTAATCCCAGTACTCCGGAGGGAGAGGCAGGTGGATCAGATCTCTAGGTTGGAGGTCTACAGAGTTAGAGCCAGGACAGCCAGGACCAGACAGAGACCCTGTCTTGAAAATCAATCCCTCCTACACAAAAAAAGAAACCAATCTTACAATCCTCCTGCTACCAACACTATCTTGTCCTTTTTAAGTTATTTTATTAATTACGTGGATGGGTGTTTTGCCTTCATGTGTGTATGTGTGTTACACGTGCCCAGTGCCCATGGAGTCCAGAAGAGGGTGTCAGATTCCTGGAACTGTAGTTCCAGGGCAGTTGTAAGCTGCCTGATGTGGGTGCTGGGAATCAAAGCCAGGTTCTGTGGAACAGCAGCCAGCATTCTTAACTTCTGAGCCATCCCTCCGCCCCTTCCACTTTTTAATTTTTTTAAGACAGGGTCTCTAGTCTAAGATACCTTCAGATTTACTATGTAGCTGAAGATGATCTTAAACTTCTTTTTATGATTTATTTATTTATTATGCATACAGCATTCCTTCCATGTACACCTGCACGCCAGAAGGGGACACCAGATCTCATTACAGATGGCTGTGAGCCACCATGTGGTTGCTGGGAATTGAGCTCAGGAACTCTGGAAGAGAAGTCAGTGCTCTTAACCACTGAGCCATCTCTCCAGCTCTTAAACTTCTAATCCACATCTTTCTGCCTCTAACTAGCCACAATGTCCAGCTCCAAGGCCTGAGCATTCACTGCTAACTACAACACCAAGGTCAATAGCTAAAAAAGAAAAACAAAAACAAAAAACAAAAACCAATAAAGCCTTTTCTAGTGATCTAAAATCCAAACTCCTGATCCTCGCTACCTTTTCTAGTACATTTAATGGTTCTCAATCCTACAGAAATCTAGCCTTTCGGTGAAATGTGTTCTTCTAACCTTGTCTCCCTTCAAAAAGCCTCGGGGAAAGCTGCCCTTAGTCCTTACCAAAGGCGTTGTAGCCTGCACATCCATATAGAGAGGTCGCAGTACTGCCTCTGAGGGTACAGCCGAAAGGAGAGCATTATCTACAATGGACAACAGAGTGGAGGGACAAAATGAGAAACGATGCAACCGTGGACACAAGGTACACAAGACAAAAGATAGTCAAAGTTGCTTCGAGGTGAATTAAGGAAGGCTGAGGTCGACTGTCAAAGGAAAAGAAAACAACGCGTGGTAAAAGACATCGAGGAAAGTAATAGACTCAGGATTCCTGAAGGGACGCTGGCGGCAATAGGGAGCAATCTTCAAACTATCCAGCGGTGTGGGATGCGCTCTCAATAGCATAAACACTTAGAAGTGGAAAGCGAAGGTTCCTTAATAGGTTCAAGGCTGGAGGAGCCTCGACTAACATCTTTAACAGTTGGCCGGGAGAGATCTGAAAGATGAGATCCCGGTTCAGACGTGGCAGGATGTAAGGGCCGTACCGAGAAAATGTGAGAGCAAGCAACCGGAAGGTTTAGAGTCTGGGACATGGAACCCAGCAGGAAAGCTCCGCACCAATGCAGTGCGTAGCAGCAACAACGCAACCGGTTCGGACAAACAAGGAGAACGGGCCCAAAATGGAAGAGGAGCGTACCGCGCAGGCGCAATCCCCGGGTGGGCGCCGTGAATCTCGGCTGGGCCGCAGCAGCCCGTGCCGCCCGCCTCCAAGTGGCTCGCAGCATGCTGGCAGCAGTAGAGCCCACCATCCACAACGCTTCAAGTCCTCAGCCCATGCTCCCGGAAGTAACTGCCCCGCGCTCCGGAAGCGATCGGACGGGCGACGAGCGCCCTCCGCCTAGCTTTCGGTGTGAGACGTAGAGCCGAGCGAACGCGGCGGCGAACGAGGTGAGGTGGGGCCGGAGCGACCCGGCGTCGCGCGTACGGGATCCGGGACCGCGAGGCGGGGGGGTGGGGGCGTGCTACGAGCTGGCTTCGGGCCTGGGTCCTGCGGAGCCCTTCCCTGAGCCGCTGGGTGACGACGCGACTGGCGGCCAGGCCCTCACTGTCCTAGTCCTCTCACCCAGATGCCGGTGGCCGTGGGTCCCTACGGGCAGTCCCAGCCCAGCTGCTTCGACCGTGTGAAGATGGGCTTTGTCATGGGTTGCGCCGTGGGCATGGCGGCGGGGGCGCTTTTCGGCACCTTCTCCTGTCTAAGGTGAGCGTCGCGGGCGGTACTTCCTGGATTCCTCGGACGCGAAGGCACACTTGGTTGTGGTTGGAAGTACAGTGCTTGGGGATCTGAGCTCTAGAGTCAGAATGGCTTTCTGACTCCTTTGTAGTTCAGTGACCTTAAGCAAATTAGAGATAGAGTTTCCTCAACTGTAGTCGAGGACAGTACCTTAGCACTTTTTTAAAAAAATGTTTTGTTTACAGTGTTCTGTCTGCATGTGTGCATGCAGGCCAGAAGAGAGCACCAGATTTCATTACAGATGGTTGTGAGCCACCATGTAGTTGCTGGAAATTGAACTCAGGACCTCAGTGTTCGTAACCTATGAGCCATCTCTCCAGCCCACTTAGCTCTACTTTAAAAAAAAAAAACAAAAAAACCCACAAATTAGTATGTTTTACATATAATCTGGCACATCGTCAATGAGCAGTGAATGGTTATTATTGTTGCATGGCATTTTAACTTCCAACTGCGTGTTGGGATGCTTTAGTATCCTGAGAATAAGGTGTAGAGATAAAGCCGATAAACTCAATTCTTTCTGTAGTCCAGTGTTCTACCTCTGAAATAATACTGTTATTCTAAATGCCATCTCCACATTTGGATAATGTACATATATATGTTGCTATTTATTCGGTACTAGTTAAATGTCTTGCTAAATAGTGTAGTTACAAAGTTTGTAAATGTAATAATGTCTGCTTTACAATTTACACAGCTTATAAATTGCCGAGCTTGATTTCTAACATGGGCTAAACTCCAAAAATAAACAATAAGCAATCATCTAGAAGGCGAACATCTATTGGAGTTACAGTCATGACTGCTTTTCCAGCCCATATACTTCGTTCTGTAGCTTTTCCTTCTCCAAACAGAAGGGAATTTAAGTAGCACTCAGGACATAATGGTCTAGAGCCCTTAGATCTTTTCCATGTTATTACTGTTCCTTCATGGGGGGGAGGGGGAGAAGTAACATTATAAGAATGACAAACCTGGCTTACACATTTAATCCAAACAGTCTGGAGGCATAGGCAGGAGGATCTGTGTGAGTTCAAGGCCAGCCTGGTGTACAGATGTGCCAGGACAGGCTCCAAAGTTACAGAGGCTTGCCTCGAAAAATAAAACAGGAAGAGACAAATAAGGTAAAGGGATTGTCGCTTTTAATGCATGACCTGCTTCAACACTGACTATAGAGGAAGTTAATTCAAATCTTTCCTGTATTTTTATTTCTACATGATCCCTTCTTGCTTGCCTCTTCAGGATCGGAATGCGGGGTCGGGAACTGATGGGCGGCATTGGGAAAACCATGATGCAGAGTGGCGGCACTTTTGGAACATTCATGGCCATCGGAATGGGCATACGATGCTAATCAGGGCAGTGATTGCCTGCTACATGGATACTTTCGCATCCATTTCGACCCTTGTACAATAAAAGTTTTTTTTCTTCTCAGTCTTAGCCTATTTTTACTTCAGACATAGCATTTGAAAGCATAAACGGGCTGGAGAGATGGCTCAGAGGTTAAGAGCTTTGCCTGCTCTTCCAAAGGTCCTGAGTTCAATTCCCAGCAACCACATGGTAGCTCACAACCATCTTTAATGGGGTCTGGTGCCCTCTTCTAGCCTGTAGGCATACACACAGACAGAATATTGTACACATTTTTTTTAAAAAAAAGCATAAACCAAGGGCTTAAGAGATTACCGAGGTCAGTGTCCACTTGGTTACTTAACTCAAGTTCCCTGGGATCATCTAGACTCTTCAGGCACACATGGTGTACCTTGAATACATGGAAGCACATCATTAATACTTAAATGTATAGCCAGGATCGTTGGCATACAAATTTTAATCCCAGTACTCTGTACATGTAGCAGCCATTGCTAGATAGGCTGGTTAAAAAGTGTTTTTAAGTATTTGAGCTAATGAGATGTTTTCCAACAGGATAGTGATGGTGCATGTTTTTAATGACAACACTTGGTAGGCCAGCCTAGTCCACATACCCGAGTTCCAGTATAGGTTCCAAAGCTTCATGGAAACTGTCTTGAAATACAAATATACTCAACAGATCCTGGATCAGTGTACTGACTGTCGTAAACATTAATCCCTTAATAGTAGACAGAAGTATACAATTTGAATAAGGCCACACACAGCAAAATGACCTATTAACAAAATATTATATATCCTGAGATTTGTCTTCCCAACTTCATGTCTGATATGAAAAACACTAAACAGCAAGTTTTCTTAACTGCCTACATCTGCTAGCCAGCCTCAATTCAACACTGGACATTTTAATTATGTAGCCTACTCATAAAATCCTGCTTATTAACCCAACCACACTGATGAGGCAACCACAGACTTCATTTGACTGGTTTTTATAGATTTTAACTATATTTCAAATAAAACTTGATTAGCCGATAAACAAAAACTTGTTTTGAGGGCACATGGAAAAGTAAATCAAGACTTACTAACTACAGATTTATCCAAGAGGGGAATTGCAGTTAAACACCTAAAGTATTTCACTCAGAATGGACACTTCAAAATCCTTTCTGAACATTGTTATTCAAGAAACAACTTTTACTTCGATTCCCTTATTGACAATTAAAGATGTGCTGATTTGCAAGCTTGGGTGAGGTTGTACTTGTTACACTGGTTACTTGTAAAAGAGCAGATCCAATACTATATCCTATAGTTGACTCAACCTTTAAAGGAATTGACATGCTATGAAAATCAATTCATTGGAATTGATACTGCCCATTGTGAAAACGAAAATAAAAGACAGGGTAGGAGAGTTCAGTGCTTAACAACGCTGGCTGCAGAGCTAAGAGCACTGACTTTGTCTGTGGATCCAGGCTCATTTCCCAACACCCACATGGCAGCTTCTGTATTCCACTTAGAATATTTGAAAGAGTCCCAACCATTCATGTAGAGAAAACACCAATTTACAGAAATAAAGTTAGGGGAAAAAAATTGTTCTAACTCAACCCATAACCCCAATTTCAGAGGACCCCACAAGCACCAAGCACATATGTAGTACATGTAAGATATGCTGTCAAATGTTCATGTAGCATTATTTTTAAAAACAGAAATAGGTCAGATGCAAAACAAGGAGCTGAGTTTGAGGACAGCGTGGTCTATGTAACATTAACAAGCTCCAAGACAGACTGTGAAGACTACAGGAGGCCCTGCCTCAAAATAAATTTAAAAATAAAAATAAAGGCTGGCTGTCATGATACAGGCCTTTAATCCCAGCACTAAGGAGGTAGAGGCATGCAGATCTCTTAAAATTGAGGCCTACCTGGTCTAAAATGCATGTCCCAGGACACACAGAGCTGTTACAGAGAAACCTTCGATCAAAACTAACCCAAAAATAATAAAGTATGTTCCAGGATTTGGAGAAGTGCAGTGATTGAAGGCTAGTTGAGGCAGTGTTTTCAGTCTGGTATGGTTCACATACATAATAAGATACAAGATCAAAGAGCTCAAAGCTACCACATAAACCAGAAATATTTGTATAGGACTTAGGAAAAGACAGGACTCAATCTATCAAGTACAAGCAAAATAGACTTTCTCAATACTTACTAGTTTAGCAACAACTACTGTGTTTGGAAATCAAAGTAAAAACTTTCCCACCTTTTGACGCACTACCTCAAGACAATACCAATTAATGCACAACAGTTCCAGAGCATTAGCAAGGGTCACCTTGTTTTCTTCAGAGGGGACATACCTTGGTGACAGCAGACAAGAAGCCCAAGATGTTGAAAAAATATTTCCCTCACTAGGAAATACTATTGATAAAAATGAAGTAAGTTAATACAAGGCTACGTGTGTTGGTACACATATCTACCATATCTCAGCAATCCACAGGTTGAGACAGTACCATCTTCAAATAGTGGTAAACCTAAACTATGATGGAGAGACACTACACTGAAAACAAAACAAAAACCACGACAGCCCATGCTCAAAGTTTGTAACAAACATTTGAAAAACGAAAATTTTCTTGAGTCCTTTTTCAGAGAATTTTATTTGAGTGGTTCTTACAAAGATTGTTGCAATATGAAATTCATTTGTTTGATAGAAATATCAAGCTGTCTTGTCAAACACACTGAAGTAACCCAAAAATATATTTCAGAGCTCACAGAGCTTAAAAAGAGCAAAGATTATATGCAACCAGACAAAACCTATTTCTGCATTTCCTATCACTTGCTCAGACAGCTTTGCTCAAAAAACTGTTACATCAACCATCTACAGGAAATGCAGGGATCATTTTGTTTGGAATCTCAAGACACACTAAAACACACGTATTTACAAAGAAACTTTTACAGATACATTAATTGAAAAGTTACCATAAAGAAATATAATTTTGAAATCCCTTCTTGCCAAATGATCAAGGTGAGATGCTAAACAGCCCTTAGCTGCCTAGATTTTTCACACACTAAATGCGTATTCCAGAAACCTTTCCTGAACCAAGGACCCAAATACATGAAAGAATGTGAAATGCAACTGCTGTGTAAGAAGTTAGGCTTCTGAAACATTAAAACATTACCTGTCTGCCTTTATACAGAAAGCACAGTTGTTCCCCTACAGCTATTCTATAGAGCCTTAATGTAATTTTCTACACGGACATTTTAAAACGGCAGAACAAGCAAACAGCTTTGCATAAAGTAGGATTTGCTAGTTAGGGAGAATGAGCACACTGCATTCCTGTTAACATTTTTATTTTTCAAGATAACAGGAGTTGAATACAAATGACAGTAGACCCTTGCCTCTTTATTTTTATCTAAATAAAAGATAACTCAAGATGAATTCAAGAAAAAAAAGCTATATACATAAGGGACTATATCTTCCTTCATCGTCTACTGGGAACCAGTAGTTGTGTTGCTGTCATAGAATCAGGAAAGAGGTTGTGGTAAGTTGGAAGAGGTACATACGCTGCTGTTATCATTTTACCTGTTGACAAAAGAAACAAAGTTGAGTAAGACAACTTTAATCACTTGATGTCCAAGATAAAAGTTTGTGTAGCAGGAACTCACCAGCAAACCACCTGCCATGCAATGCATTGACAGCAGCAATAGCTGCAGCAATAGATGGGCACTTCACATACACATTGCCCTGAAAGCAAAAAAAAAACCCAAAAAATTAGTAAAAACTGTATAGTACACAAGTCTCACGTTAATTCAAGACATTTGCAGAAGCTTAGTACTTAGTCTTCACATGCACTCAAATAGCTTATGACTAAATACTTCAAATGTTTCTGAAAACGTGATTTAAATATAAATATTTAAATATCTTTCTATTCCCCCCCAAATCCCTCATTTATTTTTATTATTTTTTTTTTTGGGTATTTTTTTTGAGACAGGGTTTCTCTGTAGCTTTGGAGCCTGTCCTGGAACTACCTCTTGCTGGCCTCAAACTTACAAAGATACACCTGCCTCTGCCTCCCAAATGCTGGGATTAAAGGCGTGCGCCACCAACACCCGGCCCCTCATTTATTTTTAAATAAAGAATAAGAAAGCTGCCGGGTGGTGGAGGCAAAGGCAGGTGGATCTATCTGAGTTCAAGGCCAGCCTGGTCTAGAGAGGAGTTCCAGGTCAGGCTCCACAGCTACAAAGAAACCCTGTCTCAAAAAACCAAAAAAGAAAAAAAAGCTGTAAACAAACTGATCTATAAGACAACTCTCATTAAAATTTGTTTTTATCTTGCCTTTCTTTTATGGGGTATATTTAGTTAGTTCCTTTCAAGAATAACCACTAGGGAAGCACAGTGTGTGCCTACAGAAAGCACAATCACATGGGAGGGTGAATCAAGTAACAAAATTCATTAACAATGCATTAAAGAACAAAAAGAAAAACAAAAACTAATGAAATAAAATGGCCATAACATGCACGAATTGGGTCAAGAATAAAATAAAAAACAAAAAAATATATACCCAAACTGTTTACTTAAAAGTGTCAAAATAAGGCCCGGCAGATGCCGTTAGTCCCAGCACTTAGACTGAAGTTGGCCTGGGACTAACTATACATAGTGAGTAGTAGGCAGCCAGACCTTCAAAGGAAAACCCTGCATAGAAAACAAAAATCCACAAAGAAAAATTAATATACCTGAGCTGAATTTTTGTCAACATAAATATGAATAACTCCTCCATGTTTATTACATTCTTCAATCACATCATCTTTAATCTCTGTATCCCATCCAACTTCTTCTTCTCTGTAAGAAAGGATAACATAATGAAGTTATATTTAAGTAGTAAAAGTAGTTAAGTTCTATCTTTATGTATGGTCAATAATGTGGTCAGGAATCTAGAAAGGAATCCATTAGCTCTTCCACCATATGAATACCAGGCAAGCGAATCTCTGAGATCGAGGCCAGCATGGTCTACAAAGTTCTAGAACAGTCAGGACTATCCAACAGAGAAACCCTGTCTAGAAAACAAAATAAATAACTAAACAAAAAATAAATCCAAAAGTTGAATTTTAGCATCCAAACACTTAAGTATTTGATTACTAACACTATATATTAGTAAAAATAAAAAAATTCAAAAATAAAAGGTATTGCAAAAGATAAACTCAAGAGAGTGATCACAAGTTCAAAGCCTGCACAGTAATTAATGCGATAGAAAGGTCATTCCTTTAAAAAAAAAAAAAAAAAACCAAAACCGAGTCCCTGTTGGAATAAAAAAGAGGACTGGTAATCTCCATAATCAGCAAACGTCCTCACATATTTGTACAGGAAAAAGACAATAAAATCCTAGTAAAACAGGTTGTAGTAGATAGCTCACAGATTAAGAGTACTCTCTACAGAAGACCTATTTAAAGAGAGCTGCAAAGGGGGATTAGAGATAGAGCTCAGTGGTCAAAAGCACTATGTGTCCTCCCAGAGGACCGGGATTCAATATGAACTGCGCAAAACAATGTCAAAAATTCAATGTAATACTTTTTCAATAATTAAATATTCCAAAGAGCAATTTATCTTATTGTAAGCATACTTACGTTTGAGGGTTAAACATGTTAGAAAGTTGGAAACATTGTGTTGCAAGTGGTTGAACAGATGCAGCTGCAGCTAAAGCTGAGGCTAAAAAAAAAAGAAAGAAAAATCAGCTTCTTGGAAACCATGTAATATTCCGTGACAATTAACTAAAAACAAAAATGAACCCTATCTAAATGTGGAGGAGATATTTTATAATCAACTTCTTGACACAATCACCTTCTTCAACATAAAGACATTTGCTTATTTTACCATTCAACCTTAACACAAAAGTTAAGGTAAGCATGACTACCCTAATCATCATTAGCTTAACTTATGATAGGTAACATGGTCTATAAATATTTTTTAGAGAATTAGACAGGGAAAACAGTCCAGGCAAAAGAATGGTACAGATGCAAAACATTTGCCTAAAAATTTAAGGAGCTGTGTTTGGAGCTTACTGCGAGCCTAGGAGACACGAAGCTCTATAATCTCAGCCGTGGGAAGGAGAATCAGAAGTTCAAAGTGACCCAGGCCAACATAGCAAATTCTAGGCTAGACTGCAAAATATGAAATTCTGTTTGTAAGAAAACAAACAAAACCCATATTTAAAAAGGGCATTAGTGGAGGTCACATTATCCCACCACTTGTGAAACAGAGGCAGGAGGGTCTCTTTAGAGTTCTCAGTCTCTTGGGCTACAAAGCAAATTCTAGGATAGCCAGGACTACACAACAGAGAAACGCTTTCTCAAACCAGCCAAACAAATCCTATAAGGGTTTCAGGACAGATATGTACTCAAAATTAATTTTTAAAAAATATTTACAGATGGTTGTGAGCCACCATGTAGTTGACTGAAATTGAACTCAGGAACTTTGGAAGAGCAGGCAATGCTCTTAACCACTGAGCCATCTCTCCAGCCCTAAATAAATTAAACTAAAAGGAAAAAACCTTAATACTAATTATTCAGTAAAGAAAAGTTAAAAAAGATTCATTTTATTCTTTAATGATACAAAATGTAGTTATTGGAAATCATTAAATAATACTCTTCTGTTTCTCTTGGTTTTGCAAGATATAATTTTGTTTTTTAAAAAGAGCAATGGATATATACTCTTAGCCGGGCGGTAGTGAAGCACGCCTTTAATCCCAGCACTAGGGAAGGCAGAGGCAGGCAGATCTCTGTGAGTTTGAGGCCAATCTGGTTGACGAGCTAATTCCAGGACAGGCTCCAAAGCCACAGAGAAACCCTGTCTCGAAAAAACAAAACCAAAAAACTCCTCCTCTTAACTCAGCCATCTTAAGAGTCCCAAAGGCGCAATATGAGAGTCACTACCTGAGTGCAAGGGCTCTAGGTACCTGTTGGTCTCAGAGGCCAGAAGGCCACATGAGATAACCTGATACTTGCTTCATACTGTTGTGAACTACCATGTGGATTCTGGAAACCAAACATGGGTCTTGAAACAAGGGCCTAAAGTGCTCTAAATCCAGGAGCAATCTGATACATCTTTCTTTTCAATGCATGAACTTAATATGATTAACTCTTAAAAGGTAGGAAAAAAGCATCCAAGGAAAAATGTCATAATAAAGTAACATTTTAAATAATTTGTCATAGAAAAACAGAATAAAAAACAAGAGCTCATCTATGGTATGACTCATAAGTTTGAATATACTGGACATTTCATATACAAAGCTGTTGTATATTAAGGACATATTTCAACTTGGTGTTTATATTTGGAGTTCCTTTGGTTATGGTTTTCTGTTGACAAGGTCTTGTGTCCTTCCAGTTTGCACAGAATTACCAAAGATATTATAGCAGCTGTTACAGAACTCACCGTAATCACATTATCTGACCAAATCCCATTCCAATGCATTAACAACAAACAGCTAAGGATAAAATAATTGTATTAAGAAATCGAGATAACGGAAACAATCTCCTGAGGACATATCAGACAAATTGCACTGAACAATACTTTATAGCTAATCATGAAATAGCACATTAAAAAAATCTGTTAATTTTGTGCTTTATGGTAGGTTTTTTGAGACAGGGTTTCTCTGTGTAGCCCTGGCTGTCCTAGAACTCACTGAGATCCACCTGGCTCTTTCACCTGAGTTCTGGGACTAAAGGACTAAACCACCACTGCGTGGCCGCAGGGTATCTTTTTAAAGAATGCCTGGGTAATGATAGGCATGTCACTCCACTCTTAATCCTAGCACTAGAGAAAGCATTATGGCCCATGGGAAAGGATGGAGATGGCTGAAATTAGCTTCTTATTTCTTTTTACACTCTTAAATGGGCATGGCAGTGGTAGAAGGCAGAGAAAGATGCAGTGAGGCCAACCAGTTCAACAGAGGGACTTCCAGGACACAGATAAACCCTGTCTTGGGTGGGGGTATAGGGGTGCTTTTCCTTCTATGTCCTTTAAAGAAAAAAAAGATTTTTCTTTTAGAAAATTGAGAAACCTTTTCCTAGTATTTCTCACTATGAACAAATATTACCTGTCACAGCTTAGGAATGTAAAGTACAATTGCTTAAGAAACCCAACATAATACATCTAAAACCAAAACATATTGGTTAACCAAAACACGCCTTTAACCCCAGCCGTCAAGAGGCAGAAAAGGGCAGATCATTTTGAGTTTAAGGACAGGATAGTGTACAGAGTTGAGCCCTGAACAGCAAGGGTTGTTAAAATGAAACCCTGTTTTGAAAAACAAAACATACAAAACAATTGTATATGATTAAAAATGCCAGGCTCTAGGACGGAGGCAGAGTCAAGCAGGTAAGAGTTTCAGAACAGCCTGTTCTACATACTTAGTTCTAGAACAGTCAGATTTACACAGTGAAACCCTATCTACTAAAATAAAAAATAAATGTATGCATAACTAAAAAGCTTGAAGAAAACACCTAAAGGGAACTACTGATTAATTATGAGTCATACAGATCAAGGAAATTACAAAGGATCATTCTGGCTTAAACTAAGCAGCATGCAGTAGCACAAAGAAATCAAATTTTCATTTGCTCAAACTGTTAATCATTAAAAAAAAAAGCAGTAACTACAAATGTGACATTTGCCTAAAGAAACTTAAAATACACTTAATACTTATCTAAAAATTATCAAGATGTTATTCAAATGGGATCATTATTATAAAACAATAACCATGTCATTCTAATGGTAGCTCACTAAGATGCCTTTTTTCTGCCATGACGTAGATTTCATAAATAAGACATGAAATCATTGTCTACTTGCCATCATTTCAATATGCACATAATTTAGAATAATTTAGAGTCCCAGTCATGGCTCGATACTACAGAGTAGGACAAACTATCAGTATAACAAAAATATGAAACATCTAACCCCATACAATTCTGAATTTAAGAGCAGTGCCATATTCCAAGTTCTAAGGCTGGCCTGCTAAAATACTGACAATACTTCACTTTCTTTTATGTAACTTTTATACTTAAGATAAATCATGAAAGAAATACAAGACTGAGTTCTTGGTCTTGCTTTTTTTTACGAATCAAGAACTGAGTGCTACCAGTACTCTACCAGAGGTCAAAAAAAACAAGCTCGCGGCTTAAACATTCAAGCAATTCAAATTAAAATATAAGCACAGAATCTTTTTTTAACTATAAATTCAGTGTTAGATTTTTTACTAGCTTTACATGGCAAAATTATATCCAAACAAGCATTAACAAATTTTATCTTTGTATACTTAATTATATTTCAAAGAAAAAAAGGTTAAAAAATAAGTAACTCACCTTCAGTCTGTTGGGAAAGTCGTGTTTGCAAATCTATAACAAAAGAGAATTCTACAGCTCAGTGCAGGAACAATGAAGAGCCTCAACTAACAGGGTAAATGTCAGGAAAGTATTAATAAAAGAGGACTTCAACAGCAGGGTTTATTAAAATAAACTTAGCAAAAGCTGGCAGCAAAACCTCCTTCCCCATTCCTCATTGAAAAGGCTTTGGGGCCTTTTACTTCTTATCCTAGAAAATTATTCACCTCTCCTATTCCTAGTACAGTCTTCCCTATCATATGTGTTCCATTTATGATACCACGGCTAGGAATAATGGGAAATGGGGAAAGGGAAGCATACCAGTTCAGAAAATATGTTAAAAACCCTGATTGAGAATTCAATTCCAAGTACTTGGAAAATAATACTTATTTTACTATTAATAGTAATCAGCGTAAGTATTTCAGAAAGTTTTATTAGAATTGTAAATGTACCAATAAACACACATTTAAGAGCTATGATCCAGTTCACTAATTTCCCAATTTTGCATTAACTGAGAAAGACATCATTGCAACAATGTGGCAACTTATCTTTCGAAGAGGTTCTCAAATTAAATCTGTCAATGATTTTTAGCACAAGCTAAAAATTTGATCAGCTACAGTTAAAATTATTGTTTCAACACAGGAAAGCACATTAAACAAATATGACATGTTCAGAAAGTCTGTATGAGTTGGGAATGAAATTCAAGCAGTTAGCTGCTGTGGTCAAAGCCATTAAAACCAGCAATAGCAGAGGCGAGACAGGTTGCGGGCTGCTTGAAGACAGAGTAATCTACATAACAGCCAGGGCTACAGTCATAGTAAGACCCTGTCGCAAGCAAAAAAGAAAAACTAGAGATAATTTATCTCTGCAAAAAGACCAGAATAAATATAATATGTAAGGAAATCTAAACTACACATTTATTGAGTTAAAACAGCTGGTCCCTCTGGTCTAAAAATTAACATATTAGTGAGCTCAAGGATTCAAATGTATGTCTATCAAGTAAACTTGAAAATATTTATGTAGAACCAGTATCAATTATTTTAAATACGATTGCCTTTTTCACACAAAAAGGGTAAAATGTGTAAGGAGGACAGCTCTGAGTTGGTGGATACAGGGTAAGACTTAAGGCCAACCAAAGATATCCAGTAAAATCCTGTCTCAATAATGATAACCTAGATATAATGCTAACACATACATGAGAGCCAGGCAGTGGTAGCACATGCCTTTAAGACCAGCACTTGGGGGATGAAGGCAGGCAGATCTATGAGTTCGAAGTCAGATCTATGAGTTCAGGGTCAGCCTGATCAACAAGCGCTAATTCCAGGACAGCTAGAAATGTTACAAAGAGAAACTAAGTCTTGAAAAAACCAAAATCATAAATGAGAAGGCCACAATCCTGACTACCTCAATTGGCTCTCTGAAACACTTATGTGGGGAAGGACAGAGCAAGAACAGATAAATGGGCCTCTGGCCTCCACACATGGGCAGAGGATTAGTATCTCACCTCAAAGTAAGTAAACGCAACTAAAACAAAGTGAATTCTCTTTAAATGTGTATGAGTAATTTTCCGTGGCTTTATTTCTGTGCAACATGGGTGTTTCTATTGCCCCCGGGTCAGAAGAATGCATTATTTACCCAGGAATAGGAGTTATAATTAGCTGTGAGACGTCAGGTGGATACATGAAATAGAACTCTGGTTCCCCTGCAAGAATAGCCAGTCTCTTAACTCATGAGGCCACCATTACAGCCCATATAGCTAACACTTTTACCAATAACCACCAGGACATATTATCCTGATGATAGACTGCTTCTGGATATAATAAGCAATACCTCAAGGTGGCATAGAACTCATTATCCAAACAAAGCCTACTCATAGCAATCCTAACTTCACTAAAAGGTATGAAGATTATGTGAGAAGAACTTGTCAAATCTAACACTACTATTGCTCCTATAAAGGTAAGGAATATAAACGTTATTCACTAGTCTCTCTAGGGCAATTGTCCTCAACCTGCAGGTTGAGAAAGGACCCTTCAGTAGTGGAACATTTTGCATGGGCTACCTAAGAGTATCACAAAAAGTGTTTACAATCATTACCAGAAAAATTAGTTATGAAGTAGCAAAAGAGTAGTTTTATAGGTCAACACAACATGATACAGTAAGAGAAGGTTGAGAAGCACTGCCCTACTGGACTACCCAAACCATGATTGAGCATTACATTTCACATAAAAATTGGGCCTTAAAAGAATGGAAGCAACAAAGGAACCATTTTCAAATTAAATAGTCTTTTACTTTTGGTGACCAGATCTTTCTACACAGTTGCTATCCAAGACCTCACTATGTAAACCAGGATGGCTTAACCTCTCAAATACTGGGAGATTAAAATTGAGCACTGCCACATTTGGCTATTATTTTTCAAAAGAATTATTTATCTTTATTTATGTGAATACATCAATGTGAATGTAAGGCACATGTTGCCTCCATAGACCATTAGAGGTGGTGGAAGCCAGAGTAGCAGGTAATTGAGTTGCACCCTGAACTTAAGGGCAAATGAACAGAATTCCTCAGGAAACAACCATACCCGAAGAGTTATAATCATCCTAACATTCATACTCCATGGTATTTCCAAAATAATTTCACTTCAATCGCAGAAATCAGTTTGGTGAGCTGAAGAGATGGCTCAAAGAATAAGAGCAATAGCTGAGTTCAATTCCCAGCAACCATATGGTGGCTCACAAACATCAAATGAGATCTGGTACTGACTTATGGCTTACAAGCATAGATGCAGCCAAACACTGAATACGTAAGAAATGAATCTCAAAAAAGGGGGGGGGGGGAACAGTGTGATGTCACTATTAATTCAATATAAAAAAAAACAGTTGAAGTTTTAAAATTCAAGAGCAGAAACACAGGTAAAAGTAATCTGTTGGGAGTGTGACAGAACTTACAAAATGTCTCAAAGATTACTTTTCCCTAGTTATAATTAATTATATGGGCACTGTATAAATACATAGTTAAGACTTCAAGGTGAGGCACATACTTCTTGCTTTAAGTGTATAAAAATTATAAAGACAAAGATCACTAAGTGCATTAATTTCTTAAATTATTTTTAAATATGTCTATATGTATGAATCTGTAGGTACCTATAAAGAAAATATTTTCGATTCCCCTGGAGAGGGACAATTCCCTTGGAGAGGGACTTAAAAGTAATCTTTGGGAATTAAACTAAGATCTTTTTTTTTTTTTTTTGTCCGTCCTGGAACTAGCTCTTGTAGACCGTGCTGGTCTTAACTCCTGAGTGCTGGGATTAAAGGTGTGCGCCACCACTGCCCGGAAAACTAAGATCCCTTAAAAGAGCAGTACGACTTCTTACACAGAGGAGCAATTTCAAGACCAAGCCTTATTATTTTTTGCTTTGTTTAGTCTGATTTTGTTTTTTGAAACAGAGTGCCTCTGTAACAGCTTTGGCTGTCCTCTAATTTACAGAGATCTGCCTGCCTCCACACCAACCCAGCCCTCATCCTTTTTCTTGTAATAGTAGTAAAAGATGTTTTATATAGCTATGTATCTAAGCAGATTCACTAAGCTAGCACAAAGGTCTCTTTGCACATTCAGACTATTACTAGATTAAAATCTTATAGAGTCTTACTTTCTATAAAACATAGAACACAAATTACCATACTTCTTTTCTTAAAAGATTGATTGATTACGTATGCAGTGTTCTGCCTGCAGCACAGAAGAAAGTACCAGATCTCACTCAAATGGTTGTGAGGCACCACATGGTTGTTGGAAACTGAACGCATGACTTTTGGAAAAGCAGTGAGTGCCAGTGTCCCTAACATCTGAGCAATATCTCCAGCCCCAAATCACCATACTTTTAATCATTAGAATCAGTGAAACATTTGTGTTTAAAACAGGTTCTAACTCTGCAGCCAAAGTTGGCCTGGAAATCATGGTAATGCTGCCTTATTTCCCCCAAAGTTCATATTACTGGGTCCTTTATATATCGCATACAGTTCCACCCATGATTATATCAAAAGATTACCCTATGTTCTAGATATAAGACAATGATAATCTCTTTAAAATATTTATTTAAGTTCTGTGTTTTTAAGACTTTTGCCTCCATGTGTATGTCTGTGCATCATGTGTAACTATGGCCTGGAAATTTCAGAAGACATAGCTCTCTTGGATGTACTGTGGTTATTAGATGATTGTGAGCACATATACACAGAAAACCTTTCCCTAAGTTGCTCTTGTCAGGGTATTTAATCATAGAAACAAGAGCAAACAACAAAAAACCTAAGCTTTCTTTTTACAATGGATATTTTCTAAACAGTAACAATTTGAACTATACTTGAGATGCTTCCATAATCACACAAGCACTCTAGTTGGTATACAATTATACTAAAGCTACACTTCTTTCGCAACCATTAAGATGGTAGAAGTACTTAATGAATTGAATTCTCAGTTAGTCCTTTGAAATGCAAAAAATTTGGCATATTTTCGAATTAGGTGAAAAACAAATGATTTCAAATTAGAAAAGATTCAATTCCTACCTGCCACAGCACCAAATGCCAAAGAGCCACTCATTTGTAATGCTTGCTGTGCTGCTGGTGGAATCTGCAAACCTGTACCTGTAGAAGAATGAATCATCAAGTTCTTACTAAGGTTAAAGCAGAGAATCCCAATTTGAGGAATTACACTATGGGCTCAACTCAGAGGCATAAGCAAAATGATTCTACACTGCAAACTAGTAGTATTGAAAACTTACCCTCTGCAAGTCTAGCCATTAATTGGAGACGACCAGTTGTTCCCAAATCAATTCCAGTCCTTTCAAGTTCATCACTGTCCAAAAATGAACTAGCACTAGAAGCATCTGTTCGCTCAGTAACATGACCAACTTTCATTGGTCTCCCAGCTAGTTCAAATCCATTAAGTTGTTCCAAAGCTTTTTTGGCACATTCTGAGTCAGAGAACTAGAACGACAGAAAATTTACAACTGATTAATTTGCAATATATCACTACAGACAAAATAGTACCTTCAAGTGCACTGGCATACTGCCTGAATGTATGTCTGTGTGAGGGTGACCTCTGATAAAGGTATTTATATATTGTTTACATTTTCAGGTCATTGTCTTCCTTTACTGCATAGTTATGTAAATATTGTTTAACATTCTGATATGAAATCTTAATCTATAAGTTATATAGGTATTAAGTATTAAGTATAAGTTATATAGGTTATTATATAGGTCAATAGTCATTCATGTTTGTTTTACTTTTAGTCAGACTAATTAGGGTATTTAGATACATAGAGATTGTATTCTGTATACATAGTTAATAGAGTTATAGACAGTTGCAAGCTGCCATGTGGATGCTGGGAATTAACATGTGTTCTCTGGAAGAACAATCAGACCCTTCAATCTAGCCCCAAGTAGTAACTTCATAAATATATTTTTTTTCCTGTTTTTTGAGACAGGGTTTCTCTGTGTAACGCTATTCTAGAACTTACTTTGTAGATGAGGCTGGCCTCAAACTCACTGAGATTGCCTGCCTCTGCCTCCCAAGTGCGGGAAGTAAAGGCGTGTGGTACCATCACCTGGCTAACTTCATAAATTTAATATAAACAAGCCAGGCAGCCTTTAATCCCATCATACTGGAGGCAGGGGCAAGCAAGATCTCTGTGAGTTAGAGCCAGTATGTTCTACAAAGTGTGATCCAGGAAAGGCTACATCGCTACTGAAATACCCCATCTCGAAAAACCACAAACAAACTAAAATATATAATAAAATTTATAGACCAAATTATTTTACCACATTAATGTTACTGGAAACAGAAGAAAAAATATTCGCAAATTGCATATATATTGTTCAGTCTTTCACGTGATTTTATTTCTCCCAGTCTATAAACAACATACAAAACCAGGCTTTTACAGCCCACTTACAAGCAAGGTCAATACCACAAGATGAATTTCTCCCACCACAGCCACATTATGCCTGGCTTCATCTTCACTATATTATGTGGCTACTTCACTGAATCACAAATACAGACATAAATTTCTCCATTGCTTCCATGATTTTGCCATGTTTTCCCACACACAATGTATTTGAGCTTTACTGCATTGCTACCACATTTAATGCCCTGAGACTAGTCAGCACTGTCACTCCCAGAAAATCCACGTCCTTCTTTCTTGAATGACTTTCCCCTTCAGCAGCATTATTACCATTGAACTGATTCACATTAATGCATATAACTTGAATAGTCATACACAATACATATAAAAAATATTTATAAAATATACCATGAATAGTTATATAGTTTATATTATCATAACTATACAAATAGCTTATATTATCATATAAACTTATAGCAATGAATAAAAAGCTATATGCAATATAAACTATACATAATATATTAACTATATTTAATCATACATATTATACATATGGTTATTACAAGAAAGGGTTTTTTTCTGTACAGCCCTGGCTTTCCTGGTAGTCACTCTTTAAACCAGGCCAGCAAGGAACTTAACTCTGCCTCCTGAGTACCTGTGCCTCTAAAAACCAAAGGGGGGACAGCACACAGATGATGTGGTATGTCTTATATCTAAATTCTAGGGCTGGAAGCTACAGTAGTAAGAAAAACCATTAACTTGGTAAGTTAAAATTTTCACAGATCTTCATTTTAACCAGTAAGAATGTGCATAAGGAACCTGACACGGTAGTGTGTGCCTTTAACTTAGTAGGCAAAGCTGTTATTTTGAGGCCAGCCTGGACTACATCTAGAAGTGAGGATTACACTGAGGAACAAGATCTCAAAAATAAACAAACAGATATATACTCAAGTTATATTGTGTATCTGATACCACTAGACTTTATGGTCACCAACACTTACATGCACAGACCAAAACAGACGTAATACATTCAGAATCAATATACAAATAAAGAAATGTAGATGTTTCTGCAAATAAAATAACTTGAAAATACAAATCATTCTTTTATATTGACACAATCCCTAATCCATATACACAGCAAATATTGTAAGAACTACTTACTGTAATGAATCCATATCCCTTAGATCGTCCTGTTTCACTATCCATCATGAGTTGAATACTTTCAATCTAAAATTTAAAGGCATAAATTAGGCAAAAATGTTCCTTAAAGTATAGTTTTTAAAATCTAGAATATACTATGTCAATATCCCCAAGATCACAAAATAAGATATTAGAAGTGTTCTTTACAAATAAAATTTTGGTTTTTTTTTATTTTTTAATTGACATTTATTGAGCTCTACATTTTTCTCTGCTTCCCTCAATGCCTCTCCATTTCCCCCCTTCAGACCTCCCCCAAGGTCCCCATGGTCCCAATTTACTAAGGAGACCTTGTCTTTTTCTACTTTCTACTTCCCATGTAGATTAGATCTATATAAAATAAAATTTTGTCAAGAACTAGAATTTTTAAGAATTAGTCCACGTTGGCAGGGAAATACTACCCTGGAGAGTGAGGGAAAGAAAAAAATAGTAAAATTTACCCTTCCAAAAGGTTCAAAGATCCCCCGAAGCATATCTTCAGTTATGTTAAAGTGTAATGAGCCCACATAAAGCCTCATAGGTCCAGCACTTCCCTTTTGTAAATTGTTAGCCATTGCAGCAGCTCGATTTTTTTCTGCCTGTAAGTGAAACCCATATCAAACACTAACATAAAGCAGGCATATGTCAATGACAGAGGACAAAGATTAAAAAGTTAAAATCTATAAATAAGAAAAACTGAACCCTAAACTCAAAAATGGAGAAAATCTGCAGAAAGAATTTGCCATGCACAAGGGAATAGGGAAACGGAATTATTGGTAAAAAGGTTTGTCTGGAACCATAAAATTCTATGACGTTAGGATGATGGTGAGAGCTAAACCACATTGTGAATGTCATTACTGGCATTAAAATAAAGGGCGGTGAGACCACATATTAAACTCAAACGTGTGCCTGTTATGCAAACACTGAAACACTGAGGTATATTCCATGATGCTAAATTTTGCACAATAGCTGATGTGTTAAATGTTAGAATTTACAATTTTGACTGTAGAGTGAATATTTGAAGACATTCAATAATCATTGTCAGATCAATTTAACTGAGAGCTGAATGGATGTTATCCATCTCAAACCATGGCTAATTTAAAAATAAGGTGTTTGAAGAACCATATACATTAATTAGCCTAAGTAAATAATTGCTATTTGATCTATATTAAGACCTTTCAAAACTTCATTCTTTGTGTTGTGGATGTTTTGTCTGCATGTGCATCTGTATCATATTCATGTCTAATTTAAGAAGGATTCCACTTTAATAGTTTCATCGATAAAGAATTATATATTATCATTAGGCTCCTGCCTAGCCCTCTTAAGTGCTGACATTGCTGGATGTGCTACACACTACAACACCCAGCTCAATCACCAACCTCTAAATTAAGTAGTTACCTGTGATGCCTGTACTATAATTGGCACTCCTAAAACACGTTGGCCAGTTAATCCAATTGCTAGAGGCACTGAGCTAACATCAACAAATTCCACATAGGCAATTCCTTTGGAACGTCTTGAATTTCTATCAGAAATCATCCTCACATCTCGAACCTAAAGTGAAAAGAAGTACAATAATTATTTTGTAGTCAAAAAAATCCACGTAACTATTTCAATACATAAAAGACTGTTTCGTCAGAAACACTGTCTCAATATATGTCCCTTGGCCTAAACTTGTTTTGCAGACCTAGCTGGCCTTAAATTCACAAATCTCTGCATACCTGTCTTCGGAGTGCAAATTTAAATTTCAGTACCGGAGACAGGATTGACATGTATCTTTAAATAGAACACTAAGGAAACCGATAGGATTTCAATATTTACTCCCATCTTATATTAAAACTTAAAACCTTTTACCTCAATAATAGGGTTACATTATCCAAGACTTGCCCCTAAAATAATTAATGGATAATTTATTACGTTATCTTTGGGGCAGGGGGTAAAAGTGTGTAAGTTACAGGACAACTTTAGCCATCCTGTTCTCTCCTTTCACCATGAACTACAGGGATGGACTCAGACTCAGTGTCATCAGGCTTGCTGTTAAGTGCTTTAACCCAAAAGGATTGAGGACAAATCTGGTGTTTTGATAGATTTTCCTGAAACTAAACCTCAAACACACTCCTCCCTTTACCTCAATAGTAGCTAGGGCTATAGTAATTATATAATATGTTGAATTATATAATTCAATCACACCCAGAATATCCCTAGTATTTTCATTTTTAACATATGAAATTTTCATCTTAATCCATTCAATATAATCATAGCTTAAATCCCAAAGTAGAACCATATATAAGGAACATGGTGTGTGTCGAGAATGGCCTGAAGCAGCACAGTGGGTAACTAGAACTGGCTTACAAAGCCATGTGTCCAGATCCCTAGGCACTTTCCTAAGTCTTCCAAACTTAAGAGGCCTACTATTATTATAGCAATCCCTTTCATATTTATTGTAATTACACAATTACCTATTGCCATTTTCCTTGGCTACATTCCAAAATCTGAAGGTAAGCCCCTACTGCTAATGACATAAGCACAATGTATGGAAATAGGACTTGGAGGAATTCAGCTGGAACTGACCTGGAAGCCTCGTCCCTGAGGACTAGCTCTCATAGTACTGGAAGATGCTTATACAAACTGCCAAGGGAGAAAAGCAATCAATAGTCCTAACCTGCTGTGATACCTACAAAACACAATGATGATCAACAGAAGATTTCCCAAAAGGTGCAATGTGGAACTTTATATTGAGGATTACCAACTAACAACAGTCTAATTGAACTCACAGCTGACTCAATAGGAAAGAATTCATTGCTGTACTATAAAGCTACTCAACTGTCTAAGTCTTTTGATGCCAAAGATGTAAGAAAATAACCTAATATTGCCAGGATAATGTCAAACCACACCATAAATACTTATCCTTAAATATAACAGTAAGGGTTGCTAGACCTCACCTTTCATCAAAATTTTTTGTCAGCAAATGAATGAAGACCATTTCAAAAGTCACCACTAAATCATGGGGGTGCTCAGGCCCAAATGATACATCTACAACACACACAAGGTTATGGGACCATCATGGAATAGAGGTGTAATAAAGATTTTTAAGAGCTAGATGACCAGAACACTCTCTTGCAGTGTTTTTTTTCTATATACTGACAGGGAATCTGCATTCAGGAAATGTCAACAATACAGTACCCTAAACAAGATAGCACAAGATGTAGAAGGAGGACAGCCAATCAGTCTTCTTCAAATGGAGACCTAATTGGTTACCCAATACTAAGTGGCCAGTCCTAAAATTATACATATCCAAAGACTACTAAATGACCTCAGAAGATTCTATTTATGTGTTTAATAAGACAGTAACAAAACAGAAAATTAAATGATTTATGACATCTTTCTGCCAAACACATACACACACGCTCGCTTTTTTTTTTGAGATAAGATTTCTCTCTGTAGCTCTGGCTGTTCTAGAACTCATTCTACATACCAAGTTGGCCGTGGGACTCACCTGCCTTTGGCTCCTGAGTGCCAGGATTAATGCATGAGCCAACAGTGCCTAGGAAATCCCTGTTTTCCCTGAATTCACCTTACACGTTGTGATTTAAGGTGTGTGTCACAATGCCCAAACATAATGATAGAAATGATTAAAACCCCTGCCTTCTACCAGCTTGCAGTCTGTAAATGGAGAGTTACCTTTCCTACTGTAGAGAAAAACTCTTCCAAATCCCTTGGTCGAATTCTTGCTGCCAGCTGCATACAAAAAACTGTCCTTGCATCCCTCTCCTCAGGAGTTAGATTATCAATAGGTTCCCTAAGAAAAGAATACAGAATTAATGCTGAAACATTTTTTAGTTGAAGGATCTCATTTATCACCATTACCCTCAAACTACCATTTTTGTTATTTTTTTTCAGAACAGGGTTTCTCTGTGTAACCCTAGATATCCTGGAACTCAAAGAGATCCCACATGCTGGGATTAAAGGCCTGCGCCATCACCGCCAGATTCAAACTCCTGTTTTAACCAAAGATCTTCTTTCAACTTTCCCCCCCCCTTTTTCCCAAGATAGGGTTTCTTTGTGTAACCCTACCTGTCCTGGAACTCACTCTGCAGAACAGGCTTCACTCAAACTCAGATGCACCTGCCTCTGTTTCCCAATGCTGTGATTAAAAGGCATGCGCCACACCACTGCCAGTTCAAATTTTTTTGAAGATTTAATTTCACCTGTCTATACCTGTCTATGAGTGTATACAAGTATACTAAGTTCATGCCTATGGAGATAGATTCCTCAAGTCTTAAATGCAAATAACTGTAAGCTAGCAAGTGCCAGAAATTGAACTCCTATCTTCTCTAAGAACAATTAAGTTCTTTCTTTTCTCAGTTAAGTCATCTTTCTATGCCCTTATCTTGAAAATCTCACCTTCCCGTTTCAATATCTCAGGTTGCAGCATTACAAAGTTGCATCAAACGCTCACTTTATGCAGTGCTAGGCATTAAGCTAAAACTTTAATGCATCTTACATTAGTAAGATTAGTAGTCAAGCAATCTTACATCTGTGTTACACATTTTTTTTAAAATTTATGCTCTCCAGGAAGACAGTGCCACATACTTCACATGAAACTAAAATATGTCCTGAATTCTAAAGTAATTTAATGTAAACCTTTAGTAAAATTGTAAAGAGGTTGTCTTGTACTGCCAAGCCTTTAATTTCAAAATCTGAGTTCCAGGCCAATTTGTTCTACATAGCAAGTTCCAGGGCAGCCTGATCTTCACAAAGACCTGTCTTTAAAAACAATGAAAGGTAGAACGGGGCTGGTGAGATGGCTCAGCATTTAAGGATATTTGCTGACCTTGCTTTGGTAGTTCACAACTCCAGTTCCACATTACATGGTACCCACTTGTAACCTCTGGAGACCACCAATCACATAGTTCACATAACACATACATGCAGGAAAAAAAGAAATTAACTTCTAAATATTAAAGAATAAACTTTTCATTAGTTGCCACGGTTTCCAAGTACTACTACTATCTATGTACACAAATGTCCACAAAATTTCAAAATGTCTTTTTCCAATTGACCAAATAATCCCTCTTATCACGTACGCTTAATACTAGAACATCAAAAAATTGTTCTTAAATTATTAAGGTGGTCATCTCTCCACATTAAACAGCTGATCAGACATCTGAACAGATGACAGACATATGCCAGAAATCCTTTAACCCCACCAGTCCAGTATGCAGAGGCTGGTGGAACTGATTTCCAGGCCGGCCTGGTCTTCAAAGCAAGTTTCAAAAGAGCCAGTGATACATAGAGAAACTCTTTGTTGAAAAACAAAACAAAGGGGGAAATTACATAAACAAATATGAAATGAGATTTAACATATTCATTTGACAAAAATTTAAGGATAAAGCACTTCTGAATTTAACAGATATGAATAAAAATACTCAAATGAGGGAATAATAAAATAAATATAACTTTCATTATCTTACTCATTCTTTTTTTTTTTTTTTTTTTTCGTTTTTCAAGACAGGGTTTCTCTCTGTAAGCTTTGATGCCTATCCTGGAACTAACTCACTCTGTATACCAGGCTAGCCTCAAACTCAAAGAGATCCACCTGCCTCTGAGTCCCGAGCACTGGAATTTAAAAGAATGTATTACCAGAAAACGGAGTAGGATTTGTTTTGTTTTTCCTTACTGGTTTTCTTTTTGTGACAGGGTTTCACCATACAAACCTTGCTGACTTGTCAAGAACCTGGTACTGAACTTACAGATATCTTTATTCCTCAACCTTGGAAGTGCTATAATTAAAGGTATTACTTATTGTGCTAAAGAACTTTTTCTAGACAGTTTTCTCAAAGTAGACCCAGCTGTCCTAGAACTCATTCTGTAGACATTTAGAATATGCTGCTTCACAGAAAAGTTTGTCAGATATGCTAGTCCTGTAGGCTGAAGATGAATGTCCCAGCATTGCACAAGAACCTTATGCTCCATGCAGTCAGTTGTTTTCGCCATATCTCAACACTTTTTTTGGCGTCACATGCTCACACTTCCTGCTTACTCAGTTAATATTGTTTCCTTCTCAGGTCTCTGATGGAGTTGAAGACTTTACATTTATAGTTTTCCTTACAGATTCAAGAAATTCAATAAAGAGATGTAAAGTATATAAGACTGAGAAATATTAAAAGACAGTTGGGGGGGCAGAGCTGGTTCAGCCGTTAAGAGCACACTGCCTGCTCTTCCAAAGGTACTGAGTTCAATTCCCAGCAACGACATGGTGGCTCACAATCATCACAACCTTCTGTAATGAGATCTTTTGGCCTACAGACATACATGCAGACAGAATACTGATAATATTGTACACATAATAAATCTGGCCGGGCGGTGGTGGCCTTTAATCCCAGCACTTGGGAGACAGAGGCAGGCGATCTCTGTGAGTTGGAGACCAGCCTGGTCTACAAGAGCTAGTTCCAGGACAGGCTCCAAAGCTACAGAGAAACCCTGTCTTGAAAAACCAAAATAATAATAATAATAAATTTTTTTAAAAAAAGAAAGTTTTGGTAATGCAAGTTAGAAAAGAAAGTGAGAGGTTGGAAAGATGGCTCAGTGGTTGAGAGGGACAGGGCAGCTCACAATTGTCTGTAACTACAGTTCCAAAGGACCTGATTCCCATGGAAAAAAGAAAATAAATAAAAGGAAGTGAACTAGGTACATACAACCTTTTAGATTCCTCAAAATAAAATAAAGAGTATTTTCTCTGAATTTGTCATTTGCTAATGGACTAGACATTGCTGATGTATTTATTGCCTATATTGTATAGTTGTTATACTTATCGTATATAGTTTCTCTTATATTAGTTATAACTGTTGCCTCAAGAGGCAGAGACAGGCAGGATCTCTGAATTTGAAGACAGGCATACACAGAAAAATCCTATCTTGAAAAACAAAACAAAAAAATCAGAATTCTTAAAGGCTATTAGCCTAAAGAGCTAACTCTCTTGCTCTTAAAGGCCTAATTTTGGTTCCTAGCATTATATTGGATGGCTCACACCACCTTTAACTCCAGTTTTAAGACCTTGATTCTGAAACCTCTTAGAGACAGCCATATTCATGCAAAAATAAACAATTTAGAAATATATTTCAAAATAAATATATATAACATAAACATAGTTCTTACTAGTAAGCACTAATTATCAAAAAGACTTGAATTTCACCTCTGAAGAGTTTTGTTTGTAAAAATGCAGATGGAATCCTGCTATTCAAGTACAAGTGTGCTACACCTCCAGTACAACACGTAATTTCAATCAAACATGTTAGGGTCAAAAATGTCTAAGATTCAAAGAATAACTAAAGTTTTTCTTACAAGTAAACACATTGTTAAGATCACCACAATATCAATTGGGCAATGGTTACGCATGCACTTAGGAGGCAAAGACAGGCAGTATCTCTATCTGTTGAGTTCCAGGCCAGGCTGGTCTACACAGTGAGTTCCAGGACAGTTAGGACTGTTAGACACAGAAATCCAGTTTCAAAAAAACAACAAGGGGCTGGAGAGATGACTCAGAGGTTAAGAGCTGTTTTTCTAGAGTCCTGAGTTCAATTCCCCAGCAACCACATAGTGGTTATTACTATCTACAATGAGATCTGGAGCCCTCTTCTGGTGTGCAGACAGAACACTGTATACACAATAAATATTTAAAAAAACAAACAAGGGCCTGGAGAGATGGCTCAATGGTTAAGAGCACTGCCTGTTCTTCCAAAGGTTCTGAGTTCAATTCCCAGCAACCACATGACTCACAACCATCTGTAATGAGATGATGTGTACATGCAGGCAGAACACTGAATATATAATAAATAAATCTTTAAAAAAAAAAAAAAAACATGTGAGGGGAAAAAAAAAGAATGCACCAGCATGGGGAAGGGAGGAGGTACCAAGTTCAGGCCAACCTGATCTACAGAGCAAGTTCCAAGACAGTCAAACCTACACATAGAAAGTCTGTCTTGAAAAATAAAAAACCAAACAAGAATAGCACAATATTTATTTAAAAAAAGGAAATTCCACTAGTACTAAAGTATTTCTCCAACCCAAGGATTTTATAGTTAGAATACATAATGTAACAAGAATAAACTTTAGTTGGAAATGTTTCCAACAACGGAGATTACTCAGAAGTTAAAAGGAATGACTACCCTAGCTGAAAACCAGGGTTTTTGTTCCAGGAAATCTAATCTCTTTTATGGTTATGACCTTGAGGGCATCAGGCACTCAAATACATGAAATAAGAGCTTTTTTAAATAACAACATAAGTTGGGCATGGTGGCACACACCTTCATTCCAACAATAATACAGTGGCAGTGGCAAGTAGATCTCTTGTGATTTAGAGGCCTAGTTATACATAGAAAGTTCCAGTGTACAAGGGCTACAATTCCCTTCCCTTAAAAAAAAAATCAATGAAATTAAATTTAAAATGTTCCTCATATAAAGTCAGCCAGAGGTTAATGAAGCACCTACCATATGATAAAATGTGCCTTGAAGCAAATTATCAAGGAAGGAATTAATTCAAGAACTCTTCATTAACAGATATATCCATTCAATTGTGAAAGACAGGTAGGATGAAATGCACTCTCTCTCTCTCTCTCTCTTTTATGAGACAGGGTTTCTTGGTGTAACAGCTCTGGCTGGCATGGAACTCTCTATAAACCAGGCTGTCCTTGATCTTACAGAGAGAGATCCACCTGTGCCTGTCTCCCAAGTGCTGGGATTAAAAGCATGTGCTATCACCCATGGCCAAAATGCACTTTCTTATGAAATTTGGTATTAAGTAGTAAAACGTGACTGTTATTTTTTACTATATGAGGTTATTTCAAATGTTATTAATTCCATATGAAATGAAGCCGACTTAAAATGATCAGCATAAAGGCTATCAAAACCTGTTTCAAATGATATTTTGCTTTTAAGATTATATGAAATGGAAGCTAGGTATGAATCCCAACACCTGGAGACAGAGGCAAGTGGATTGAAGTCAGCCTGGTCTACAAATTGAGTTCAAAGAGATCCTCCTGTCTCCACCTCCCCAGTGTTGGGATTAAGGGCGTGCACCACCACCGCCCAGCCAGATAAATTGTCTTAAACACACATACAAACATGCATACATAAATACATACATACATACAAGAAATTGAAAGCAGAGCAACATTACATAATCACTGTTTTTAAGATAACAATACTGCAAAAACTAAGACTTAACATGATCAAAATCATCAGATAAGTTAAAAAGTGGGGTTTCTGTTTCTTTACAAAACATTATAACAAATTTAAAAGGAGAAAAAAAGCCAATAGTTACCTCACAGGGCTCTTGTCTTTTCTGAATGGACTTTTGCTTCGGGAACGTCTTCTGCTGCAAGGTTAAAAAGTTTTACAAGTTACCCAAAAAAGTAATATCTTATTAGCTCCTTAAAAAACAATTTAAGCAATTCAGAAGTATGTTTAAAAACCTTAATTTGATGCTATGAGGCAACCCAATCTTTCCTCGGAT
Source organism: Ondatra zibethicus (assembly GCA_004026605.1). Taxonomy (NCBI): domain Eukaryota; kingdom Metazoa; phylum Chordata; class Mammalia; order Rodentia; family Cricetidae; genus Ondatra; species Ondatra zibethicus. Next base: position 13,853 of record PVIU01013154.1, on the reverse strand, counting down.
GGCACTGTTAAATTTTGGTCCGGAGCTAAAAAGAAAACACAAAATTATACTAGTTACAAGTTTAGGGTCTTGCTATGATCAAGTTCATGGGCTCTCCAGCAAGTCTAACAATAATTAGGCAGCTTCTTTTCTACCTCAATTATAAAGAGGAAACAATTAGAAAAATCTGTAACTTTATCCCAGACCTGTATCCCTTATTATTTATCTATCCTGGACCAGTTAGAGGTGCCAAGAACATAAGTTACAGCCTCAAAAATTTTTCATTCTAAAAAACTCATCACATCTACTTTGAGTTAGTTTTTCAACCATATAACCATGAAAACAAGGATTGAGTCTTTAAATATAGAAATACAGAAATAAAGTAAAAAATGCCAGCATCCGTTTACAATGAAGTTCTTTATGAAAAAAATACACACTATGCGGATTAGTGTTGAATTACTGAGCCACTGTAGCCATATAAAGGATATTTTTTGTTTTTGTTTTTTGAGACAGGGTTTCTGTGTTAACAGTGTTGACTTGCCTGGACATTGCTCTATAGTCCTGGCTGGCCTCAAACTCACTGAGGTCTGCCTGTCTCTTCTTCTCAACCGGGATTAAAGGCATGTGTGCCACCACCACCCAGCTCATGTAATAATTCTTAGAGAATATCAGCACATTTAATGTACATTCTTTTTACTGTAGAAAATACTTATGACAAAGATAATCTTATTTTTATTTGTTTAATTTTTGCTTTCCTGGAGCTCATTCTATATACCAGGCTGGCCTCAAACTTATAACAGAAATTTAAAGCTAATTCATTCATTAGAAAATTTTGAACTTTATAATTCAAAGACAACTTTCAGTACCAAAACATATCTGTCCCCCTTAACCTGATACTAATAATTGTAAAACATAGTAGTAAGAGGATTTTCACAGTAACTCATTCAAATTACAAGTATTTTTTTCTACCTTTATAAAGGTAAAGATTACTCAAGGGTTCATAAGATAGGTACATGTTCCTTAGTGTGCAAAGGACCATCACAGGTTGGGTAAAATAAGGAAATGAAAGGGCCTGTCATCTATACTTGGATAGTTTTAATGAAAACTTTGTCAACCTATAACTATGCGGTTTCATGTAAAATTGATCTGGCCCTTCTAAACTTAAAAAAATAATTTTTTTTTGGTTTTTCGAGACAGGGTTTCTCTGTGGCTTTGGAGCCTGTCCTGGAACTAGCTCTTTTAAGACCAGGCTGGCCTCGAACTCAGAGATTCGCCTGCCTCTAGTCTCCCAAGTGCTGGGATTAAAAGTGTGGGCCACCACCGCCCAGCCAAAAAATAATTTTTTAAAAATAGGGTACATACTTGGCTTAGAATTCAATATGGTTGGGACTTGGCTGTGAGCCTCCTCCTCTGCCTCACTAAGCCCTAATAGTAAGACAATTACTGGAATGATTAAAGATCATTTAAGTAGGGCTGGAGAGATGGCTCAGTGGTTAAGAGCTCTCTCTACCTCTTCTTCCAAAGGTCTTGAGTTCAATTCCCAGCAACCACATGGTGGCTCACAACCATCTGCAATGAGGTTTGGTGCCCTCTTCTGGCCTGCAGGGATACATGCAGGCAGAGAGCTGTACACATAAATGTGTCTGATCTTGGAGTTACAGAGTTGTGAGCTGCCATATGGGGCTCGGAATTGAACCCCAGTTTCCTGGAATAGTCAGTGCTCTTAACCACTCAACCATCTCTCCAGCCCCATAAAAAGTATAATTTAACAAGCTATTTTTTCTGCTACAACTAATACAAGAAAGTATTTTGGATTTGGGGTATCACTATGCACCTTTGGCTTGCCTAGAAATGCACTAAGTAAACCAGGTTGGCCTTGAATTCAGAAAATCTGCTTCTGCCCTTCCTGACTAGGTTTCTCCCTTGGTTATAAATAAAATAGTCCAGTTATAGATTCAACAGTTCAACTGGAACCCAACACAAGAAAAGTTTAAATAGACCAGGGTAAGTGTCAGGCACAGACATGCACAGACACAGACCACCTACCCACCCATACTCTACAACAGCATTCTAATTTTTAAAGGTAGCTGGACCCATTTAGTTCATCCTAGTAAGACAATTAACAATCTTACTTAAAGGATGTGAAATTAATCATGAGAAAATAACAGTAATATTTCTGATATACAATCCAGAATTAAAATAACACTGTGGCTCCATTATCATCATGTAAAGTCTATAATTAAATAGGAGGAACCTAGAAACATGGAAAGCACCCACAGAAACACATACTATATTCGTAAATGAAAGTCAGAAGCTAAACTAATCAAATATCTTAAAAGTTAATACCAGTATCTCACAAAATCCAGTATTCTGATTATGTTGTTGACAATTATCATTATTAGTTTATGTCCAAGTTTATTCCTTAACAAAAGCTTAGGGACTGATTCATCGACTGTCTTTGAGTTCAATACATAACTACTTAAATTTTTAAAATTAAATGTATGGATGGGTTAAGGGCAATACTGCTTTCATAGAGGTGCTGAGTTCAGTTCCCAGCCATCAGGAAGCTCAGAAATACCTCTAACTCCAGTTCCAGAGGTAGGGTGGTTCAATGCTTGTGGTCTACACTGACACTTGCATTTGGCACCTCATACAAGCATAAATACTGTGCTTAAAGAATTTAGGACTTAGGTAACCATTAAGGAAGGACTGTAATTGTTTCAATTCTTGCTTAGAAATGCAATTTTTCCCCCAAAATGTATGTGAACTTCTTTCTTATGTGCATTGGTGCTTTGCCTGCCAGTTACCTTGTTATTTTTGGTCTTTTTTGTTATTTTGTCTTCCCACGACCCTGTGGAGCTGAGGACTGAACCCAGGGTCTTGTGCTTAGCACTCTACCGCTGAGCTAAATCCCCACCCCTGGTGCTTTGCCTGCATGTATGTCTATATGAGGGTGTCACAAGCCCTAGAACTGGAGTTGTAAGCCACCATGTGGCTGCATGCTGGGAATTGAAACTAGGTCCTCTGGAAGAGCAATCAGTGCACTTAACTAGTGAGTCATCTCTTTTTGCCCCAGGTGAATTTTTAAGTCATAATGAAATTATCTTAAATTTCCTTAAACAAGGCACGCAAATTTCTGTAACTTAATCTACAAAGCTTAAATACAAATAATAATTAAGAGTAATGAGCCTAAAAATTGAGAATACAAATTGATGAAGGATTTCAGCTTCTCACAGTCACAATTTTCTTCATGAACCGTATTTTGATACGTATTTTGTGTTCTAATAGTTCACACACTTTAGGTTTTCCTCTACCAAGCACTCAAATGCTTTCTTTTAATTTGGACTAGCAAGCAAATTATTGCTAGCTGGTCAGAAAGAGTTGGTAAGTTTCAAAGTTTTATAAATCAGTCCCCATATTGTATTTTCTCCTTAATAAGCTTCAATGTCAATCTCCTTCATTTTAAATGTTATTGAAAAACAGATTTTTCTCACAATTCATATTCCTCCAGTTAACTTGCTATCTAACCAGAGGTAACAAAAGTCCTAATTAAAGTTACGCACTAGGGACTTCTGTAGCGGCCTCGGAATCTTCTATCTCGACTTCGTGAGCGGCTTCGTCTCCTTTCTTTGCTTCTACTTCGCTTTCGTTCCCGGCTTTTGCTCTTTTTCCTTTCTCTATCTCTACTTCGCTTCCGTTCCTTACTTTTGCTTCTCTTTCGTTCATGACTACGACTTCGGCTCTTGCTTTTTTTTCTCCTGAGGAGGGGAAAAGTACCATTATCATGCTGACTTAAACACTAACTAATATATACTTCCTTTTATGGTCAAAATGTTTTATCCTTTTGTAAATGTATTTTTACCGAACTGTACAATGGCACAAAAATCATACTTTAGGAAAAACAATTCCTAGGTATGGGACATAAGACCCCAACCTTTGCTTCATGTTAACTGAAGACAGCCAAAGAATTGAGAAACAGGTTTAAGAGGAAGAACTTGCAATCATCTCCTGAGGCAGCTACAGCTTGAAACAAGAGACAGGACTTGCTGGTAAGTAGAAAACCAAGCCTGAACTTCAGAAACAATTTATCTGCCATTCCCATAACAGACCATCAAGCATTACTGTAATTTATAAGTTATAGTAATAAAAGTTACAGTATGTTCACATTTAAGAAATAGTTATTGTCACGTAAAACTTTCCATGCAACAATTTAGTTCAAGTCAACTGACACAATGTACATGTAAGCGTATTTTGAATTTTCAAAACATATACATAGCATTTTGGTTTTCATGGACAAAACTACAATGATAAAGGATACTAAGAATGAAATAAAATTCACTTTTAGAACCCCAGATTGTGATCATAGAAGCTTTCCACTTAAAGCAATAATGAAAATGGAAAATGCCCTTTTAAGCTAGTTTATACAAGCCTGTGGGACGAAATTGAAACAACTTGACCTTCCTTGGAAAGTAAAAAAGTCCATTAGACATCTTTCCACTCATTTCTGTGTTCCTCATAGTATTTCACCCACTGGTTTAATAATTAAACCTTGAAATCTGTATCTCTGTCATCACCCAAATTAGAGGTGCCTTCAGATATTTCAATGTAAATGAAAGACATTTTGAAATAAATTTATTTCACCAAAATATCCATTTTTAAGTGGTTTGAAGTCTCAACATTTTGACAACTCTACATCATTAGGAAAATTAATTAGCTATTTAATCTGTATCAAAGCAAAGTTAGCAGAAGAACAACTGAGGTATGCCTCAGAGAACCTGTAAGCAGGTCATCTTAGAGTGCATTGAAAATAGAAAATGAAGACACCCACCTTCTGGAATCTTGAAACCCACACTCCAATCACAAGGAGATGTAGAGCTTTCCAAGGAGGCAGAAACTTTGTCTAAAATTTCAAGATAATCCACCTGACTGTCAGAAATATGCTAGGTAGCACATGACAGAAAATTAGGCTACACTCATTATTTATATAGAAGTCAAACCAACTCCAATGCTCAGAAGGGCAACAATTAACATTCCAACTTTGACGTTTCAACTCTGACACTATTTCTTAAGAGTAGAGAATTCTGGAATGGCTAAAACCTAAGTCCTACCTATAAATTAGGGGACAAGGTAAAAATTCAATTCCCCTGAAAAAAAAAAGGACAGTAAGTTTTTGCTTTGCTCAAAGACAGCCCACAGCAGAGTCAATCTGCCTATTTACCTCTCATATGCCCCCAATCTTATTCTGCCAAAGGAGCTTAAAATAAATATAAATACATAAATCAGAGAGCTAATTTTAACTCAATGTCTTGCTAATCCCCAACCACATCTGAAGGCAACCCCAGATAGGTAAATAGACAACATACTAAGATAGCAGAAAATACCATCTTCCATAGAAAAGCCCAGACAAAAGACTAGTGCTGCAAGAAACCAAGATACTTCTATAGAACATTTATCAACTAAAGAAATGGTTATAAAAATCCATCCTAATAGTCAAATCCTGTTACAACTTAAATGAGACTTTCCCAAGTCTTTAGTGGCAGTGGAAATTGTACTGAACATCATTGAAGTAAATGGTCCACTGGGCCTTTGGACTTTTTGGTTATATGGCCTCTGCTGTAAAGGTGTTTTGCTATAACTGGATTTGACCTCTTCCATGTAAGAAGATCTAAATTTTAAATGCAAAGTATTCTGGAAAATAAGAAAAAAAAAATAGAAAAGTCATTTATTCCAAAATTTGATAATCCACACCACAGTAGCCAATATATTTTAACTGTGCCAATTTACTGTTATCCTTTTCTAAATGATTCTTTAAAGACTTTAACAAAATCAAGTTTGATTTGAGACTGCAAAACTGGTTACAGCAAAAAATACTTCTACGAGGAGCAACCTCAAGTACCTAAAGAGTTTACTAGAGGCCTTGACAAACTCAGTGTTATAATTATTCAGAAAATTGGCAAACCGGTTATTTCCAACTTTTATCCCTTTACTACTGGGATATGATACAGTGACTGTTACAAGTCAGCTACAATTGTTTAAACAGAAGAGTTTATATACTTAGCTAACTTTGTCAGAATGTGCAGTTTCTTATTCTACCTCATCAGCAACCGTTATCTCCAATTCAATTAAGGTTTTAGCATGAAACATACAAAAATGACATCTATCCTAGGTTATCACAAATTATCTTAAAATGAGTAAATATTTGTTTTGCATTTCACCCAGCATTAAAAGTTTTCTTCTACATTATGTTCAATTAGTTTAAATGGCACATTTCTTCAAATCACCACATAAAAACTTTGTGACTAAGTTAGGCAACCGCCTAATTTAATTAAATCAATTGTAACTAAAGAAGCCTTGAAAAATCTGAAGATATTACTAATTGAAGTGTTTAGGAAAGTCTTTAAAACACTGTTATGTTAAATTGTCCAACTGACTGTACATACAACAGATAAAAACCCGCTATCTCTTAATAGAGTACGTAATGCTTAAATTCCTCATAAAAGCTTGATCTTAATGAGTTTAGTTGCAGGATTAAAGGACAATCTGAGACGTGAGTGAAGAAGAGACATTAGAACAGATTGCATTCAAGCTTATCCTCGTCCTTTGCACATTTAAGATAAAATCTTTACTAAGTCTGACATCTAAAGTGAGTAAATTTTCTTAATTGGTAGAGTTCTGTTCCAGTATTTTCTTTTTAATATAAAATTGCAAAACCAAGACTTTAGGAAATTGTTTCTTTCACAAAGGTTAAAAATGCATGGAACGAGCACTGTCAACCTGTTCTCTGTATTCACTCTCGACTAGGAGGGAAACATTACTGAGTCCACCTAATATGTACAAGAAAAATAGACTTCCACAAATTAGACCTGTTTCCCCTTTTTGCATTTTCTACAGGGTCTCACTATGAAATCCAGGCTGGCATTGAATTTATGATCCACCTTCCTCACCTTAAGGAGGGACTTGTAAGCCGGCAAAATCACACCCAACCAACATATTAAAATTAACCCATTACTACCATACTAAGATTATAAAACTTTGGCTTAGCTAAACCTAAATGATACACACTTAACCACTTTCTCATCTATTTTACGAAATTATAGCAACCTACCCTAAAAAAGTTGTAAGGATGACTGAGGTAGTTATCATGAAGCACTGCGAGCTCACAGAGTTAAATAGCCCCTGAGTCAAGTAAGTGGCTATTTTACCATCATTTTCAGTATGTATAATGGAGTCATGATGTAACAAAATATTTTAGTATGGCATCATAAACATGGGCTCAATGCACATTAACATGACCATATGATATTAAGAATCACTAATCTTGGAGCTAAATGGCAATTTCACAACAGCTGACAGGCTCCAACCTTATAAATTGGATCCTGTTTTAAACTGTTAAAATACCTTTTTATGTACTATGTTCTGTGCTGTCTGTAGTATGAAGTTCTTATTTCAGGTTACTCATCTAACCCAAATAAGCTACATATTCTTAACAATCTCCTTAGATACACTAGAGATAAAGGCCCAAAACAATAAATTACGAAGAATTACTAAGTATGCCCTCTTATTACTACCAAAAAGGGCCTTTAAGCAGCAAGGAGCAGAAATAATTCAAAGGCAATTCCTTTAGTGAATGAAGGTAAACAGTATTTTCCACGGTCTTGATATTATCTTTGTTCTAATCTAACTCTTTAATTCAATGATTATCGCATCTCCAAAAATTAAGCCAAAGTTACCAAATTTAAAACATTATAGAACTCAAGAGAATCATGGGATCCTTGGAGGGCAAAGTGTCCAGAAGGTCTCTGAAACCATATCCTGAAGTCTACATCGCAAAATCCATAGTTTTATGTCCTGAAGGACTTTCTCATCCCAAAAGGTATGACCAGTTTTCTAAGCAGCGAAGAAAACCATAGTTTGATGCTTTAGGCAAAAGAACACAAGATTTCCATCACATGAAGTTTAGAAACCCACCCTCCCAGGTTCCTTGTTCAAACTTACTTTTTGCTACGTTCTTCGTGGCCGTTAGCACTGCTCAACTTGTTCTCATCCTAAGCAGGGTTGATAGAAGAACATCATGAGGACGAAGTGGTAACATTTCAAGTTGTCAAAGGGTAAAGGGAATAGGAATAAGAAAATACAAGACAATTTTAAAACTAATTACTTATTTAGTTTAACATGGAAGGCTATAAAAAAAAATTTAGATGGTATACGTTTAACCACTTTGTTGCTAATAATTAAGTCATCAAGAAACAAAATTTAATATCTTTCCACATTAACATGTTATATTTTACTTTCTTACATTATTTAGATATTAAATAAGTAATCCAGAGTTACAATGTTGAAGTGGTTAAATATGATTTCTATGAAACATGAAGTCATTGAGTTTTATTCCATGTGCTATTGTCCCTTTTGTCGGTACCATGGCTCTATTTCTGCCTAAGCCCCAAGTGGCCATGCTAGCAGCCAGCCACTATCGATTTCCTGTGACCGATGCCATTCCTGAGATCTTCGCCCATTTCCGTTGGAGGGTTGGGACTGTAAGAGCTTGATGCCACCTCTGTCACACATCTCGCCCTGAAGCAAACAGGGATTCACACTGCTTTAGTAATGTTGACTCCCAAGAACCCAAGAAAAGTTAATTAATAATTCACCAGTCCAGCCTAAACATTTCCTACTTCCATACCTGTTTACATGGAATTACATCCATGTTAAACTAAGACAAGAAACATTAAAATCAGAAAATACATCTTCAAGAGTCTAGCATTACAAAAATACACTATTTAAATTAAAACTATCAGAATTCATCCAAAAGGAACCACATGGTCGTGCTACACTCCAAAACAAATGTATTATTTTTAAACGGTTTATGCACAATGTTTATTTCAAAGTTTGAACACATCAGCTATAGTAGTATATCTGCTGAGTTACAAAGCTTAAGGTTTGTGATACCAGTGATAATGCATGCATACTGCTATTTTCACCACCAACTGGTGAAAGAATGAAGGGTGCTTACTTTTACTGTGATACTGAAACGGGTCATATTGCACTGCTAGCCAAAATAATTCCTTGGTAGTTTTTAGTGTGAAATACTTTGGTAGGGCCTAATTAAAAACAAAATACTATGGAGAGCAGTAAGAGTCATCAAGTGACTCTAATATGTGACACTGCCTCTTGCCTTTTGTTGTTTTTTTGTTTTTGTGCTAATTTCTATTCAGGGATCCAAGAATTTTAGTAATTATTAACTGAAAAGCAGATCAACACCTGCCTGTTGTAAGTTTTACTATCACCAGCCTTATATCTATTATTATAAAATAAATTTTTAATCTCACCCATTTCTTCTTTAAAGACTTGTAAGATGATTTACTTGTCATGGACTGGTTATAATTTATTCTTGGACCCCTGCTATTTTCCCAAACCACTACATTCACCTTTTTTGCTATACCAAACTGGAGCTGGTAATTCTTAGTTGAGTCATTTTACCTAGGGGACCACGGTACAGCGATAAGTCACTCAATTACTACCTTATGATTGACAGTTCACACTGGAATCAAAGGTGAATTCATGGGAGTAGAGGTGAGATATCGTTAGGCAAGTCTACAAAGAGAGATAGATGGGCATTTATTCATCACGCTGAAGTGAAACTACTGCACAATATTATTACATCAATAGCATATATTTACTTTTGTAAGTTACATGTAATGCATCTCTGATAAGATAATCAAGAGGGCTCCGGGAAGGTTAGTTTACATTTCAGCAGTAGTTTCGTGAATAATGCTAAATTAAGAAATATATTAAAGCTCACTGGCATGTTTTTCTCACCTTCTTGTAAGGGGCCTCAAGCATTGCTTCAATATCAATATCGTCTGCCATTTTCTCTACACGCCTAGGGAAGAACAAGACAGTCCTGTAAGTAAACAACTTCCAGTTCGTCTTTAAAAAAATTTCCTCGGCCTACAAGATTCAAATTTTAAGGAAAGTCCTTAAAAAGACCTACAATGACTAAAATTGTGCGACGCGCATTAATACAGTTTTGATTCGGCTAAGAAGGGTGAAACGCTTCTTTCATCAAACACACGATCAGAACCCAATGTCTGATCACAAAAAGCCGCCTATGAACTCCCGAAACAGAGAGCCTGGGAGCTTCCTTCCGCACAAAACCCGCGCTGCCATTTTAGCAGCAGAGGGAAACTCCCTCTGTTGGGAGGGGTTGTGTACCAAGGTGGCTTTAGACAGGCGCCATGTTGGGAGGTCGCGACCAGTCCCGGCCTCGAAAGGACAGATCTTTATCTGCCCCAAGTCCCCAAGGAGGGCCTTGCCACCACCAAAATAGCCACGGTGCGCTTGCCAGAAATGAAAGGCACAGCCACGGATCTGAGACAGACCTTGTCGAGAAGCCCCCCACGCCCGTGCGCGGCTCAAAGCCACCGCAAGCTGCCCTCGGTACCTCGGCCCACCCGACCCCGGGAAGCGGACCACGGCAGTCCGCGACGCCGCGTACCTGTGCGGGCTTCCGCGCGCCTGTGCTCGGCTCGGGAAGTCTGCCGCTGCCGCCGCCGCCGCCGCCGCCGGTGCTACTGTTAAGCCCCTAGGCCCAGGCCGCGGTACCGCCCAACCCGAATATCGGGACCCGAGGGCGTCTAGGCCCAAGCGAATCTAAAAGAAACAATGGAATTAAAGGAGCCCGCGCGGGAGAGCAGGGCAGCGGCTTTGGCAGCTCAGGATCCACCCCTGCGACAGCGTCGGCTCGCTCCCTGAAATGGCGGCCGCTGCTCCTCCGTACTCATTCACCAACACACATACACACACACAAACACCCGGGGTCTCCCGGAGCCTCAGCACGGGCTCTCGCGAGAAACTGCCCAGCGTTCCAGACTGGAAAAACGAAACATCGCGAGATCTCAGGACAGCTTCGGCGACCGTAGCCCAATCTCGTGCAATGATTGCGCCACAGACGAGCCCATCCCCCTTTCCTCTCCTCCCCCACCAGAGGTGCATCGAAATCTCGCGATGCTACGCCGTCTCTAGGGCAAAGACAGTTGGTGCACGGTCTGTCAGTCTTTAGAAGAATGCTTTGCTAAGTGGAGCTGGTGTCTTCTCCTCGCGGGGTGTGAACGTCCCCTCCCCCGACTACTCACAGTCGACCTCCCCCGACACCCGCCTCCCACCCAGATGGCTGTCAAGGTCGCCATAAGGCAACCTATTATATAGTACATAAGGTTGTAGGGTAAGACGTTCGTTTCCAAATTCACTGATGGTGAAAACGTATGCAGACGAGAATAAGCAGGGGAAGTAGGAGAAGAATAAAAAGTACGATTGCCTTGTCATTCGGTGTCACTGGTTAGAAACGTCCTCGTTGGTGAAGATTCGGAACACCCTTAGAAACTGAAGGTGGGCGAGGTTATAGAAGAAACTATTTCCCTCACCACTGTGTAGCCCTCTACTTCCTGAATGTAGTCAAGCCATGTATCACTATTGCTTGTTACTTTAAAAGTATCCCCTCTTCTCCCTAGGATTTTGGCTGTCCACGTGTTAATTTATCGCTTTGGTTGTTTATTAGGCTTTTATTTTGTTTGGGTTTTTCTGATTTTGGGGGGTTGGATGATACTGTCGCAGAGGAATAACTGCGAGGTCATTGTAAGATTGTTTTTTCCCTTTCATAGAAAAGAAAATGTTTAAAATAAAATTAAATATCAAACCAGTCTTGAAACCTACCCAACGGTTTGAGGATATAAAAGATTCAAAATGTGACACCTTGATTGGTGTAGCTGACTTTGGGCAAGTAAATTAAGCTCTCAGAGTATATATTCCATTTCCTCCTCATAAGGAAGGAAGGGGAATGTGATTAGTAGCAAGGGGAAGTGTGACAGTGACCAAGGCTGCAAATGTTCATATATGAATTCCAGGTTTAGCAGGGAATGTTTATCCAGGTGATCTCTCCATGAAGTGAATGAAGGCTCATTAGTAGGATGAAGAATAAATAATATGATGATTGAAATGCTGGAAAAATATTTTAATCATTGAAAACTTCTAGGAGGGCACTGGAGAGATGGCTCAGAGGTTAAGAGCACTGGCACTTCCAGAGGTCCTGAGTTCAGTTCTCAGCAATCAATGGAGATCTGGTGCCCTCTTCTAGCTTGCAGGGAGGACACTGTATACATAGTGGAGAAAAAAAAAGAAAAGAAAAGAAAAGAAAACTTTTAGGGGCTGGCAATGTAGCTCAGTTGTCATATTGCTTGCCTAGCATGCCTGATGGAGCATATCTATAATTCCAGCACTCCAGAAAACAGAGACAAATCGGGCGGTGGTAGCGCCTGCCATTAATACCAGTACTTGAGAGGCAGAGGCAGGCAGATCTCTGTGAGTTCAAAGCCATCCTGATCAACAAGAGCTAGTTCCAGGACAGCCAGACTTGTTAAACAGAGAAACCGACACGGTTTTTGTGAGCAAGTGGTTAGCCTAGTCTATATCTGGAGATCCAGGCCAGTCAGAGCTGCATAGTAAGGCTCTATTTCAAACAAGACCTAGAAGACATGTAACCATAAAGAGGCCCAGCACGGTGGGAGGCAGAGGTAGGAGAATATCTGTGAGTTCGGGGCCAGCCTGGTCTACAGAGCCAGCTCCGCAACAGCCAGGACTACACAGAGAAACGTTATCTCGAAGAGAGAGAGAAAGGGAGAGAGAGGCTTTCTTTCTCAGATATGGTAGAATACTGAGATCCCTGTAGCTCGTACTGAAAGACTACACTTCCCAGCTTCCCACCCTTTAAAGGGCCCTAGTCCCATCTTCCTCTGCAGGCATTTTGACAATGGTGTGGACGAGACAGAAATGGCCCTCACCCTGTGTAAACGTGGTTGTGGTCTTGTTTTAGGTCAGTCTGTCTCTTTACAGCTTGCCTTAATTAACAATCCTGTCCTGAGCTGGCAGTTAAGGACAACCTGTGACAGTGAAAGCCTATGAAGAGGATAAAAGATGCTGGAGAGAAAGCAGTTAAGTGCACTGACAAATACACAGTTACAGGGCAGGATGATCTGATGCCCTCTTCCGACCCCCACATGCATCAACACGCATTTGGTGGAGAAACTACACACAGGCAAAGCACATGTACATTAAAAATAAAAATAAAATGATTTGTTCTTTAAAAGTTGAGACTGGGCCGGGTGGTGGTGGCACAATAAGTAGTAATAGTCCTTTAATCCTTTTTAATCCTTTAATCCTTTTCCTGAAATTCTATATTCTTCCATTTTATGTGTGTCACTTTGAATAGAACACATGGATTTACCAGTGCTAGACATGATTTTGCCACTGATGTAACCCCAACCTCATTCTCTTTATTTTATTTAGGGTCCCAAATGCTAGGAATGCTCTACTACTAAATGTATGTCACCAGGCTCTCTTTTAACTTTACATTTTATTTACTTTTTAAGAAGTGTATTTGCAGCCGGGTGGTGGTGGCACACGCCTTTAATCCCACCACTCGGGAGGCAGAGGCAGGCAGATCTTTGTGAGTTTGAGACCAACCTGGTCTACAAGAGCTAGTTCTAGGATAGGCTTCAAAGCTACAGAGAAACCCTGTCTTGAAAAACCAAAAAAAAAAAAAAAAGGAAGTGTATTTCCCTGGCATAAGAACAGACAGGAGGACCAATTGAACCAAATAGAAGACCCAGATATCAATCCACACATTTTCGAACACCTGACCTTTGATAAAGAAGCAAAAAATGGCTGGGCGGGTGTGGTGCATGCCTTTAATCCCAGCACTCGGGAGGCAGAGGCAGGCAGATCTCTGTGAGTTCGAGGCCAGCCTGGTCTACAAGAGCTAGATCCAGGACAGGCTCCGAAGCTACAGAGAAACCCTGTCTCGAAAAACCAAAAAAAAAAAA